>JBBPDA010111755.1:0-30974 GCA_037974385.1 Arnoldichthys spilopterus
AACCTTGGGAGGAACCAAGGCTCAGAAGGGGGAACCCATCCTCCTCTGGTTGACACCGGATAGCAAAAACAAGCAAGTGTGTGTGTATGTCTGTGTGTGTCTGTGTGTGTGTGTGTGTGTGTGCGTTTGGCCTGCGATGGACTGGCGACCTGTCCAGGATGCTTCTGTACTGACTGACATCTTACTTTTAGAATGGACCTGTACCTGCTGTCTCTCCCTCCTAGTGAGGGGGTTGGGCTTAAACTGCCTTGTTTTTCACTGCCATAATTTAATCAGTCAGCACTGTATTAATACTGAACCGACACATTTCATCATCTTAACTGATTTCTGGTCTTGCTTTTATTATTTTATTTAGATTTTATTGGCCTTTATTTTTATGCTTTTAAGCTTCTTTTATTCAAATACATTTACCTGCCCTGCCTTACCTTGCCTTAACTTTATAGCCTGTGGATCTAATACACACTTTCTATTGTTCTATTTATTCTGTAATTTTAACATAATTTTAAACTGATTGTGAACTGTTGTCTGTTGTTTTTTTTAGCCCAGTGTTCATTAAAATACAGAGGAGATATTCTGATAAATGGAAAAGAACCCAGGTTGATGTTTTAGGGTTCACAGATTGTACATTACCCTCTGCACTGCTCCCATATTCACTTACACTGATCAGCCGTAGTTTTTGTTGCGTTTTCACTGTTGACCTGAACACTCAGCTCACTGATGTGAACTGAACTGAACGGTTAAGCCCCTACAGCTGAGCAAGTCTGCCCTTTTACTGTGCTCTCGCTGCCCCCTGCTGGGTGGAATGAGTGTGTTGTGTAAGTGTGTTTGTGCATTTGTAAGCTTGTTGTGCTTTCACTCCATGGCTGAAGGGTGTGATCTCTCTTCTCTAGTTCGGAGGAGTGGCAGAGGGTGAGCAAGAGTGAGAGAGAGAAGCTGGGTGTTACTGTCGAGGATGATGGAGAATTCTGGTAAAAGTTTCTCTGCAGTTTTTATTCTTTTACTTCACTCTGTGGCCTGTGTGTGCGTGTGCGTGAAGCTATGTTTTAAGCAATGATAAATAACTCAACCTCTTCTCCTCCTTTCTCTTATTCCCATACTCTTTCTCATCCTCTCTCTCTCTCTTCTTTCTCTCTCTCTGTGTCTATCGCTCTCACTCACATATTTTTTTCTTCTATTTCTCCCTTTTACTCTTGTTTTCCACCTTTTCTTATTTCTGGTCTTTTTACTTTCTCTCTTCTCTTTTTTCTGTCTCTCTCCCCTCTCTCTCTCTCAGGATGACCTTTGAGGACTTCACAAAACACTTCACTGACCTGATCCTGTGCCGGCTCATTAACACCTCCCACCTGAGCATCCATAAGACCTGGGAGGAAGCTGTGATATTTGGCTCCTGGGGTCGGCATGACGACCCCCTCAGAAACCGTGCAGGAGGCTGCATTAACAACAAAACCACTTACCTGCAGAACCCACAGGTGTGTGAACGTGGGGGCATGTTGTGTGAAGATTGCGATTAACTGACTCTGTTTTTCATCATTTTTCTGATGCTTTGAATTCTTGATGACTCGGTGATTTAAAATGATCAAACACCAGGAGGCGCTGGTCTGCACTTCCTCACCCTAGAACTTCTAGTTTTCCTCGTGATTTGAGTGTATTTGAAAGCACCAGGACTTATTAACTGTGACACACTGTGATTGAGGTGTGTAGTGACACCAGAGCTGGTTTGTTCCCTAGGGCAGAGAACACACCACCAAAGGGCTGTTCACGTTCTATATGTTCCACTGTTCTAGACGTTTTTACCGCCTCTGAAATCATCATACATAACCTGGTGTAGGGATCACTGGGGCATATTACCATCTGCATTTAGGATTTACCAACCTGGTTGGTATCAAACTGTCTTAACCTCAACACAGAAAACTGAGCTTACTGGTCAGCACAAGGGCCGTCATCACCAAGTTCCCAGATTTTAGTCTGAACACTGAAAAATCTAATCGGATCTCTCCCATTTTTCATAACCTTACAGATGTCATGTCATATTTAGCACAAGATCCTCCTAGTTGCCATCTGAGCTCCTTTCTTTCACTCTGAACTTCTTCGCTCTTACACTCCTGCTCACTCTATATACTCCTCTGCTCATTGTCCCTGAAGTTCACCTTTCTTCAATGTGAGGCAGATTATTCTCCCCCCCAAAATCTTTACAATGTTGATAAACCTCTCTCTTCTCAGTGCGCTGCCTCTTTCTTCTCATGATTATTCTTTTGTCTTTCATCAGAAAGGTTTGAGAAAGGTGCTATATAATACATAAATACATAAATAAATAAATAAATAAATAAATAAATACATACATACATACATACATACATACATACATACATAAATAGATAGATAAATAAAAAATTATTATTATTATTATTATTATTATTATTATTATTATGTACTGGTAACTGATGGTGTTGATTGCTGAATATAGTGTGATAATGTGTAGCAGCTTGCTAAACAGGTCACTTTTGCCATCATCACAACAATCCTCCCCCCATGAGAAACCCAGCGCTAGAGTGTGTGAAATACAGTGTTTTAACACTGATCTATGTGTTTCTGCTCTTTCTCCAGTATGTATTTGATGTTAAAAAACCAGAAGACGAAGTTTTGATCTGTCTGCAGCAGAAGGACAGAAGAGCTCGGCCGAAAGAGGGAAAAGGAGAAAACTTGGCAATCGGCTTCGACATCCAGAGGGTATAAGCATACACACACTCACACACACCCACACACACACACACACACAGGCCTGTGGTGGTATTATGGTTAGGGAGTTGCTTAAATCCCACTTCAGTAAAAGTACCACTGAGGTTCCTGTAAGTAAGGTACCGTCCCCAAGCACTGATCCCCCAGCACTGCAGACGTCAGCTGCCCACTGCTCCTACATGGATGGGTTAAATGCAGAGGTCACTTTTGGATGTGGTGCACTGTGTGCTGTGCTGTGGTGTGTTTACAATGACATCACTCAGTCACTCATTCACATTTACACACAAAAGCTCTCCTCGTTTTGTTTGATGTCAATCAGGGTCCTCAAAATATCAAACTGTATCATTTTGTTCTAGTTTCTTTACATATTGTGTGTTTTCATTCCATTAGGTGGAGCTAAACAGGACATATCGCATGCACATGAACCAGCAGAAGATGTGCAGCTCCACCTACATCAACTCGCGCAGTGTGTTTGTGCGCAAGGACCTGAAAGAGGGTCGATACATCATCATCCCCACCACCTTTGACCCCGGCCTGCAAGGAGACTTTCTGATACGAGTCTTCACAGATGTGCCCTCAGACTGCAAGTAATGCTCCAGCTAGGATGCTACAGGCTCATTCCATGCTCCGTTATCTAGAACTTGCCTAGTCACGTCCTAGACTTCCATTAATATTTGGGCAAAAACAGGGGGCAGGGTGTGTAGTATGTTTAACACATGCAGGAGACAAAAACATAAAGATAAAGAATTACAGCAACACCTTAATCCTTTAAGGGAAATTAGAGTTGCCACAGCTTACACGTAAGGAAAAACGGCTACCAGATGTGCAGTATACACAGCGGTGTATCTTACACAATTGCACAGTGTATGCAGATAGACAGATGAGGTAGTTACAGCAGCCTGTCCCTAGCAGTAATGTATCACTGCAGTTTTACAGTATTTAGTACATACAGAATTAAGTGTGTTGTGTGCAGAACAGAGGAGTTAAGTGCCTAGTGCAGATCAGTGATCACTGATCAAGTCCATAGTCATAGAAGATGTCATTCTGTAGAATCATGGCCAAAAACACTTTGATTATATCACTACAGATTATTTTTTATGGTTTTCAAATATTGCATTTAGGCATTTCTGTAATTTGCCCTGGCTGCAGAACCCTGAGGTACACTACAATTTCACTACACCAGTTCTTGGGCAAGACTCCTAACATTGCTTCTGAACACATCTGTAACTCAATTAAACTGTAAATCGCTGTAGATAAGAGCATCTGCCACAGCAACAAGGTCATGGGCACCCAAGGCTCACTGATGCACATCTGGTCTCATCCCACAGAAGAGCTACAATGGTTTCAAAAGTGAATGCTGTCTCTGATAGAAAGGGGTCAGAACATGCAGTCAGAGCTTCAGAGACAGAGTTTCAGTAGCAGGAGGGACACACTCAGTATTAGGCCGGTGGTACTAATGTTATGGCTGATTGATGTAGTTTGTAATCTTGTTCAGTGGGATCTCTTGTTTGTGATATGGAGGTGTAAACGGTGTGTGTTCTAGGGAGCTGACCCTAGATGAGCCACCTCAGACCTGTTGGACGGGACTTTGTGGGTATCCGAGTCTGGTCACCCAGGTGCACGTGATGAAGGCTGTTGGACTGCAGGGTCAGGACATGAACGGATGTAGGTGTTTTTTTTAGGAGTGATGTTTAATAGCTGTAGAAAGTCCAGCAGATGTCTGTGACTTTCCTCTCTTTGCAGCATCAGACCCCTACGTTATCATCAGCTGTGAAGGGAAGAAGGTGAATTCACCTGTGCACAAGGACACTCTGAGCCCAGACTTTGATGTGAAGGCGCTGTTCTACAGAAAGAAACCCAAAGGGGGCATCTGCATTCAGGTATGGGCAACATCAATGCAGGTTAACATCCTGCAAAAATGTCCTGGTCAGGAAAAGAAGGAATGTGGATGTGTGAAAAGAAGAAGTGAAACTTTCTGCAGAACATCGTTATCGTGAGGGCAGCGGAGGCCTAGTGGTTAGGACATTGTCCTTGTGATCTGAAGGTTGCAGGTTCAAGTCCCAGCCCAGGCACCACTGAGGTTTCCTTGAGTAAGGTACAGTTCCGTTACGCTGCTCCCCGGGTGCTGTTGATAGCTGCCCACTATGTGCATGTGTGATGGGTTAACATTTTGTTGTGGTGCTTGAGTGTGTTCACAATGACCGTCACTTTCACTTTATTTTACTCATCCTGTTGAAAGTGAGTCGTCGGGAAGTGTGGTTGCGTTTATGCTTCATAGCACAGGATCCTTACACCCACCCTTAAAAATCTTAGTTATCCATCCTTCCCTCCCTTCTTTACTTCTTTTCTGTAGTGACTTTTCCTCTGTCCCTCCTTTACCCTCAACTACTTCTAGAGCTCAGGTCTAGACCCCTTTTGTTGAGTCCAGAAGTCTGAGTAAGAGCGAGACCAAGAGTTTTCTTGGAACTTGGAAATCCTTTAGGTCTTGACACACTCTTGTCACTGGTAGTGCCACCTGTTGGTTATCTCAGGCCCTTGAACCAACCATTCCTCAATAGATTGTGCTGTGGTTACAGGCAGCACTTACAGAGAAGGTGTCTTGGGTCACAGTTCTAACAATCCATACTCAGGAAAAAGCCTTTTTGCAGAAATAAAGTAAAAATAGTATAAAATAAATTAGAACGTTTCTGATCCAAAAACTCCTGCAGTACTCATTTACTTGCAGGATGAATTTGTTGTGTACCTCTGCAAGAGAGTCTAAGTCTACTAGATTCCCCCAATGTCAAGAACGTCATAGTGTCTCAAAATATTACTTTTATATTATATTACACAGTATTATATTGTTACAGTGGTACCAGATGTCAATACTTATTTATTCTACATTATTTGTAAATGTGTTTAATGTACTTGGAATTTTCTGTATACTCAGATAACATTGTTCCTAAAGCCCACAAGATGGCATAAGACCCATTTTCTCTCTTGCAACACAGAGGGAATGGGAAAGGAGGTCAGAGTGAGAGAGACGGCTGCAGAGACTCCTGTTCATAATCGTCTCGTATCACATAACATTGTTTTGCTGCTTCTGTGTCACCAATTGCGTGGAGGTTGAATAGGAACTGGAGTGTGTTAAATAAACGGAGGGACATGAACAGCGGTTGAGCGGTCTGAGCTCTGACCCAGCATCACAGGATGGAGTTAAACCTGTATAAAGAACTACATGTGAAACTGACCCGAGAACAAAGACGACTTTCTCACTAGTAAATGCACTCTGAGATAAACGTGTTCTCATTTAAAAATACTCCGTAAAACCGTTTCACTTCTGATTCCAGAGGCTTTGAACTGTTTTCCAGAGGCAAGGGGCTCCTTCATTCTGTTCTCTCTCCTTCTTTCTGCACAGATCTACAACAAGAACGTCCTAAATGACTCTTTCATGGGTCAGATCACTCTGAGCGGTGACGTTTCGGACCTGCAGCAACACACCGTCCACCTGCAGGGCAAAGGCAACGACAAGAGCAGCGACCTCCCAGGCATGCTCAGCGTGACCATCATCACTACCGATGTCTTGACCAACATCTGAGACCACCCACAGAGCCTAACCACCGCCATGGCGGATTAAACATCAGGCAGACCTGTGGTAACTCACAGAGCACAGTTTTCTGCTAATGTTGGGTACATACAGGACCCTGTGGCCTTTACAACTTTCACATGTTGTCATAAAATAGTAATAATAATAAAAATAATAACAATAATGATAATAGTAAGCAGCACCTTAAAGGAAAAATTGCACTTAAAATATAATAATGAATGAAAGCCAAAAGTCACCTGTTAGCCTTATGCAAAGAGAAGCATGCTCATACATGGTAGTGCTTAAAAGTTTGTGAAGCCTTTGAAATGTTCTATGTTTTTATATGAATGTGACTTAAACCGTCCTCTAATTTGGTTTTAAGAGATTAAGAGTTAAAACCCATAAAACACATATTTTTGGTCATGTATTTACATCGTCAGACACCTCCTGTCTTCAAGTCACGATTAACATCCACAGATGTGCTGTATGTGTGTTCAGGCTTTGCTGGAATCCTTGTGTCTCCCTCTCACACCTGATCTTCATCCCATTGACTGAAAACACCGGACTCTGATTTCACCTTCACATCATATGATAATCCTAAGGGTGCACTTACTTTTGCCACATGCAGTTTTGTTATTGGATCTTTTTTTTTTTAACGACAAGATATAATAATTTGTTTCATGTGTGTAACTGGGTTTTTTTTATCTACTATTAGGACTTGTTTATAGGTCAGATGATGTTTTATGTCACATTTGTATAACAATATAGAACATTTTAAAAGGTTCGCAAACTTTCTAGCACCACTGTATATCTGCTAACTTCCATTTGCCACTTTTCAGCCGAGTTAAGCAGCTCCTCTCGAAATCAACTGAAGTGTTGAAGTTGTTAAGGTGCCAAGTAACAATCCAAAGTCATTAAGTGCTGGACAGTCATTAAGCGCTGGACAGTCATTAAGCTTGTTTACACAATATGAATGCTCTCAGGAAATGTTGGTACTTAAAGACTCTGTCGCTAGAGTGTGTTTTTATCCTGATGCAGTGCTCTCCACTTGGCTAGCCCAGGCTAATTCTGGCAGCTGATCAGATAACTGCAATCAGATTCAGGGTATATAACAGCTCATGCTGGACTTCACTATGCGCCAAAGCCTATAAACCAAAATACACCGTTTACAATGAGTGCCATCGCTGGCAGGCCATACCACTATAATGTAATGACCAAAGATGACCACTAGGTGGAGGTATATGATTAGAAAACTATGTAGATGTTCCTGCTCGAGGAGGTTTTGTTTCGGGGAAGTCTTGTTTACTTTTTTGCTTTTGTTTACTCTGTCCTTACAGTGAAATATCTTGAATAGTAAATGGTGAACTCTGCAGGCACTACATCATTTCTTACTCTTTTTAAAGTTTTTATTACATTTATTTACACCTGTACCTTGTTCTGCCAAACAAGTATTTTCCTTTTTAAAAGACAAAATCCTGATATTGACAGACGTTCCTCTGGACATATGAGAGAAGCTGTCTCCTGTCGTGTTACGACTACATTAGTTACTGAAAATTTTTTTTTTTTAATTTGAACGTGCTGTGTCTGTTCTAGAGTACAACCTAAAGAGTTGAGGCTGTAACACCTGCATGTTGAAGGGCTACCAAAGAAAGTGTGTTTCTTAATTCATCTGTGTTTGTTTACTCTCAATAACTCATGGACAATTTCTCTCTCTCTCTCTCTCTCTCTGTCTATCTCGCTCTCTCGTCTCTGTCTGTCTCTCTCTCTCTCTCTCTCTCTCTGTCTATCTCGCTCTCTCGTCTCTCTCTTTCTGGCTCTCTCTTTCTGTCTCTCTCTCTTTCTGTCTCTCTATCTCTCTCTCTCTTGTTTACTTCATCTGTGGTTTACGCTGTCTCAGTCTTTGGCTGAGTGATTTTTATATTTTGACTGTTTCTGTGAGTTTGGACGATGATTTCTTCCTGTAATAATGGGTCTGACTGAGTCTTGTGCAGCTGACAGCTTTTATCTGAGACTCTCTGCTTCTGCTTTTCAGACTGTAACATAATGCCAAAGTCGTTTAAGTAAGTGGTAAGTTGAGGTAAAACATGTCCACAGTTTTACATTTGTGTATGCAGCCAAATCTGAAATAAAGTTAACTGGAATAACGTACATGGAGTTTATTTTCATGTTACTCAGACATTTTCCTCTCACACATGAGCTGCTGGTTTTACTAATACACTACATGGTAAAGTTCACGTGGCGTTCTGGCCTTTTCACAACTGTACAGTGATTCTCAGTGTAGACACAGTTGCACAGTCCATTCCACTGTACAGTCAGAGCTTTGTGGCTTTTAGTCTGGAAAATTCAGTATCGTGATCTATAGATAACGTTTATGTCACATCACCGTATTTAACTATGGAACAACACTGTACATACACCCATCAGCCATAACATTAACACCACTGACCGGTGAAGTGAGTAACATTGACTCTCTACTTATTTCATTACAATGGCATGTGTCAGGAGGGTGGGATATATTAGGGAGCAAGTGAACAGTCAGTTCTTGAAGTTGATGTGCTGGAAGCAGGAGTGTAAGGATCTGAGCCACTTTGACAAGTGATGTTCTAGATGACTGAGTCAGAGCATCTCTTAAAGTGTGTTTTTGTAACTTGTTATAAAAGTGATCAGTTCTGTGGTTCTGCGTTTATATGTCTGTTGTAAACTGAAACTTCTCTAAACTGAAGTCACTTTTATTCATTATTCATTTATTATTTACATGCAGATCGGGTTTCATCTTGCATGTGTGTTTAAGTGTGTGGGATGTATGTGTGTGTATATATATATATATAATTAATAAGAATATCTGTATATTTTGTGTAACATTTATTAGTTTTTTGACGGATTCAGACTCATTCAAGAGGCTTTGAATAAATACAGGTAATGCAGATATATGTAATAATCTTAATTATCTATATTTTCTAAACCATTTATTTGTTTCAGTTTTTCAGAAATGTTTGATGTAATTCATTTATCCATTCGCTCTGTAACAATCCATGTTCTCCTGTTGTTTAACATTTTTTTATAGTAATTTTACTTATTTTAATGATTTTATTAAAATATGTTGTAAGGAAGGGCGTCCTAGCCCCGCCCCCAGCTGTGGGCAATTATCTATGGGTTTAAAGTCCCCATAGTGTTAATACAGAGGTTTACGTAGGGAGGTTGGATTGACTAAGACTGGAATTGGCAGATTTTGCTCCAATTGCCAGTTTATTTTGATAGTCAGATCTCTCTGTAATTATGCACTCTCTTACTAACTCACTGGGCTGAATAATCAGTCGCCTCTGGTTTTTATTTAAATATGTGATATTCAGAGAGATGATTTTAATCTGTTTGAACTATAAATTGCTAATAACTCTGCGTGACAGAACTGTATTTGATTGTTGTTCCTGGTAAAGTGTGTTTTCTCTTTTTAAAATCAATATAAATTGCCAACTGTTCCACAAAAACATTGGTTCTGTGCTCAGGACCACGACACTCTGACATTAATTCTCCATTTACTTTAAATGCTAAGTAGACTTCCAGAATAACTGGAACTGTGAGAACTGTCCAGACGTTTTAAGAGTTGTCCAGAATTTTCTAGAACTTTCTGGAATCTCCTAGAACTTTCTGGGACTGTTAAGTTAAAAATTAATCTGTTTTGCCATTATTATATGAAATGTTTGTGGGCTGTGGTCATAAAATCAGAGTGTGTGATGAATATATTCATTTTTACAAAGGACTGAGACACAAGCGGCTGGAATTTAACCCTAAGAACCAGGGAGACAAACTGTGGAATCAATTTATTGTCACTTTGGCAACAAAAAAAAAATGCCGGAAATGAGCTGTTCTGTGCATTTATCCCACACAGAGTGCACAATGGCGACAAAAATGGTCCATCAGCTGATTCGCCCGGGTTCCTAGGAATGAGAAGTGTCAGTCTTCTTGTACTTTAATCACACTATTGTATTTAATAAATTATTTAATAAAGTACCTGCATGTGAATCCGGTTGGTGTTCTGTGAAGATGGGATGTGTGTGTGTTCATGCTAAATGTTGCTGCAAAAGGCAGTGGAGCGTAAGTGGGAACTGAATACAGGCGCTTGTAGAATGAAAGAATTGACCTTTACATGGAAGCAGCTCCACATTCGTAGAGTTGATGGGGTTCGGGTGGTAAACTGAGAAGTGTATATAATGCATATGTATAGGTATGTATGGGTGGGCATGTATGTAAGAGCCAACCCGCCTGGCCCAACTCAGAAAAAATGTGTTAATTTGTTAAATGTCCTGAACCCCACTCAAAGTTATTTCTTTATTTCTAACTTGGTCAGAGCTCCTTTATCATGTATTTACCTGTCCTGCCTACAACAGCAAAATTGTATGATAAGCTGACTCTTATGCCGTGCAGAGGAGTTCATTACAAGGGGCTTTTCCAGAGAAGAACCCTATACCAGCTGTGAAGCATGGTGGTGGAAGTGTCATGGTATGGGGTTGCTTTGTTGTCTCAGGGACTGGGAAGCTGTTGATTCAGCTCTGAATTCTGCATCATATCAAAGAGTCCCTTTGTGATCAGAAGGTTTAAGTCCTGGCCCAGGCACCAAATGAGGCTATACTACTCCCCAGGCTCTTCACATAGCTGCTTTCTGCTCCACGTGTCCACGTGTGCTGGGTTAAATGAAGAGGTCACATTTTATTTTGGTGCTCTTGGTGCGTGATTGAGTGTTCACAATGACACTTTTGGTTTTCCTTGTATTTTGGTGCACCTTTATCTGTAGGTGCTGTATTAAAGAGGGTGAAATGTTTGCTTGTTTAAATAATGTTGAGAAAATCAACAGTTTTCATAGGATGTTCTTGAAGAGACAAAATGACTTCTCAAAGACAAAAGCAGCCTGTTTAATTGTAAGGGGTAAAGACTGGTGACACTTTACTTTAGGGCGCTGGTTGTAATGCTACACAAACCTACACTGAAGCTCATAAAAGCTTATTCCAACAAGGGGCAGCTGTCGTAAAGGCTGCTTTATCCAACACTGATGTAGCTTGTGTGGGTGTGATGTAGCCTAATAACTGTGGCCCTACAGTAAAGTGTTAGTGACAGACTTTATCTCACTGTTAAATCTCTGGTGGATGTCAGAGTTAAAGAGAAATGTGGAGTCTGAGCTCTTTACCATGTGTAGTGAGTAAAAGTGACTGTAATTCTGATTAGTAATTTAGGAACATTTCAGGTGCTGTTCATCCACAGACTGTGCTTTTGTCACATTGCCTGTACCTGGAGTGTGTGTATCTGTCAGCAGCTGACTGCAGGGGGTGGGGTTTAGGGGTTGGAGGGGGCTCGGCTTACGTCCCATATTGCTCAGCACCCCCTGCTGACTCCCCCTCCCGCTTCTGAGAGGGATCAGGGCTGTGAATGAGTGTGACCGTGTGCCGTGCCAGTACTAATTCCTCCACAGGGCAAGAGCAGCAGGTGCCCCGGGACAGGAGCCCTTCACATTAGGATGTAACGGACGATTTTTTTTTCAGCCTCCAGGGCTCCACATCTCCACATCTACCTGTGTGGATGTCTACCTGTTCCCAGCTCACCTGGACGGAGCAGGTTGTTCCTGAAGTGCGGCGAGGTAAGTGCTGTCCTACAGCTTACGGTGCTTTCTCAGGCTTAAATCTGCTTAGTGTCAGAGCAAACCAACCCCTCCTCCACTTCACCACAGCCAGATCTGCTGCAGTGTCCTTACGTTCACTTCAGGTTGCTGTATTTTCTGTGCTAAAAGTGTCTTAATTAGGGGAACAGGGACATTTTAGTGCAAAATTGACTACTTGTTTGAAGAAAAAAAAAAAAACATAAAATGTAAAACATGCCATAATTTTTGCACAGACCACAGTTTATGTTCAGCTTTATTTATGATCTTACATTCAGCAAATAAACAGTGTGTGTTAAGTGTGTAGTGTCTGTGTAGAGAATGTGCACTTATTTACACATTGAAATCCAGTAAAACTCTAATAGAAGCAGACAAATGTGTGTGTGTGTGTGTGTGTGTGACTGACTGGTCTGTGACGAGTGCACACACAAGGTCTTATGGTTCCTTAAAGAACTGTATCTGAGAGATGTGTCAGTGTGAAGAACTTTTTACAGGTTTCCAGATCCTTCATGTAGTTTAAGGTTTTGTAACAATTAGGGTTTTTTCTTACATTCTGATTAGATTCTTTAAACCTACACTCACATCTCTGAATTTCCCTGTCTGGCAGTCTGGCTTTAACTCTTACCGTAAATTTTGTTTAGATTTTTTTTAAGTTTCACAAAGTAACTCATCAGATTTTCCAGTGTAAATTTTTTAGTGTTAGTTTTTCCCTACTTTGTTGAAATAGTTTGGCTTCATATTTATTGCAGATGTTTATTAAATATATATTTCGAATCATCATTTTATTTATTTTGATTATATTTAATGTGTCCATGTTGGTAAAGTGTATTTTAAGACCCATATGCCTATATGGAAAATAAAAACACAGTATGGGTCATTTAATTATTATTTTTATATATTGTCATTTAGTTATCGAGTGTTTCTATGACAACACTTTGTTTTTATCTTCATTAGTTTGTTTTTTCATGTGTAATTATGGCCTCGTTCATATAAACTCATTTGCAAAAAATCACAAAAACAGCAGAGACAAAATGTCAGAAGATGAAATCCTATATCAGGCAAGAATGGGACAACATTTCACCTCACGTCTCCTCAGTTCCCAAAGGCTTACAGTGTTAATGAAGGACGTGGTGCAACAGTGTCATACACACAGTGTTAATTTTTTTAAAACATGCTGCTGGCATCAAAATTTTAAATATATGTTTCAAATTTAATTTAATAAACATTTGTTGAACAATTTTCAATTAAAGGAGTTTACATAATATGCAAAAAACTTTTTTATTCACATTTTGCACAATGTTTTGGAAACACACTTTGTGTGTTTATGTGGCCATAATCATACGAGAAGCCACACTGACACTTCAGTGAACATTTAAAAACATGTTTTATTATATTAGAGTGAATAGAGGAAACACTTTATGTAATTCTTTCATTTGGGAGGGGACTGTTTCTACACTTTAGTACTTTAGTGGATGCTGCAGGTGTGTTAGTTACAGTGGGTGTGGCCACTGTGAATGATTGTAAGAAGGTTAAACTTTGTGGCCTTGTCTTGTGCCTTTACAAACATTAAATTTTAACTTGCCCATATTCCCTCACTGCCTGAATACTGAGATCATCATTTCACAAATTTTCCTGGTTTAACTGATTTATTACACCTGGTCATTAAACAGCTGTTCTTCAGTCAGAGTGGGTTTAGTGTGAAATGCTCTGGTCTAAAGAAACGGTTGTTCACAATGGTGTAGATCCAGATGTCTGCCTAAAAACACATGGATACATGCAGAATCTTCATTGGCTAAGCTTTTTGTTCAGATTTGTCACAATTTCCCATCATCAGCATTCAATAAAAACACTCAGAGACACATGGAGCTTCACTGAGGGTTTGGAGATGTGACGTCTGGTTCCATTCACCAAAAATGAAAAGAATCACAGTCTGAATTTTGGAATTTTTAGAAATCTCTGGAATTCTTCATTACTTGCCCTGTTGAATTAGGTGAGGTTTATTGAAGGGCAATGCAGGAGATCTCTCTAGAGTTTGTGTACATTTGTCTGAAGGTGGGGATTATGCTGTACCAGTGTGGAACTTTTAATTTAACTTTTACAAATTTTATTACCAAGTTATTTCCAAACATAAAAATCATTAAACGCTTTAATTATGTGTGTTCCACTGCTGTGCAAATAGTTCTGGACATATTTACGTATCATTTGTGTTTTAACAGAGCTCGATTTGATAATTTTTATTAAATAATATAAAATTAAATTAATTTCCTTCTCCTCTCCCGTCATATTTCTCTCTTGCCAACAAAAACACCCTGATGTTCTGTAGTCTCTGATTTTCTGCACTATAGTGAAAACAGAGCGATTACTTTTATCCCCTCCTGTGATGTGACTGTGTGTAATTGGAGCAGTTGTGGAGTCAGGCAGGACGACAGAGCTGCTGAGTGAGTCTGATGCAGGCTTAATTCTATACGGTCATTTCAAGGACTCTGTACCACTGATGAGGTTGTGGCTTTGAGGGTTTACTTATGTTTGAACACTTTGTGTATATATGTATCTTTTCTTTATCATTGTTTTTCCAGATTTTATGCTCATTTTACTTGTCTCCAAACACCCACTAGTCAGGACCTCCCCAGTCACACAGTTCCACCAGCATTGGGAGTGTGTGCTTCCCCTGAGTCTGGGATGCACCACTGCATTGTTTCAAACTGCTGCTAGCACAACGCCCCTGACCTGAGTGCTTTGAGGAGAGCACTAACTGCTGATTCTGTTAGGTCAACTAGCAGACACCCATGCCTGCTGAGTAATGGGGGAGAGGGAGGGCTCTGCTCTATTATACTCCCACCTACTGATTGGACTCCAGTGTCCTGATGACAATAAGGAGCCTAAGCAATTTTAGTGTGACTTAAAAACCTGGAAGGGAACATATCCTGTACTTTTTGATTTAGTAAACAGTCTTAAAATAAAAAAAATTAACCCTTTGCCTCCCGAAGTCTGTGTGTGAAAATAAACCTGCAAAAAACTAAATTTGCACGGACCTCTTAATACAGGCTTGCATGGGCAGTGGTGGCCTAGTGGTTAGGACTTTACCCTTGTGAACTGAAGGTCACAGGTTCGAGTCCCGACCTGGGCACCATTTATTCATTTGGCTGATGCTTTTATGCAAAGCGAGGTTCCCACTGAGGTTCTTTTGGTTTACCTTGTATCATTCTGCTACACTGCTCCCCGGATGCTGTTGATAGCTGCCCACTGCTCTATGTGTTCACGTGTGATGGGTTAAATGCAGAGGTCTCATTTCGTTGCGGTGCTTGAGTGTGTTCACAATGACAAATAGTCACTTTTACAATATAGGACAGCCAATCAGGACAGAGCTTATTACCAACATTTCTGTCTTAAAGGAACAGTAACAAACAAAAGCAGCTTGTTGAGTTCTCAGGGATGAAGAGAGGTTGGAAAACAGTCATTTACAATTATGAAGTAAAGCCACATGAGCATCAGAAGCAGAGCATGGAGACTGAGGAAAAGGGTAAAATAGGAGGAGATAAAATATCTTTTTGATGGATTTTTACTTGTAGTGGATGGCACTGAAGCTGTGACAGGTTTGCACGTTCTACAAAAAGAGACAGACAGACAGACAGACATAGTGCTGAACAGTGATAATTATTAACTACTCACTGGGCTGTTTTCCTTCTTAAAAGGGGGGTTTTACTATTTCACAGCTTGTCAGCAGTGTTTCTCCTGCTGTTTTCTGCTCTCTGACCTTTATACTGCAGGACAAGTCTTTCATCATTATTATGTTTACTCAATAAATATTAATCCTGTGTTTGTTTTTCACATCTTTTCCATATCCAGGCTGTTAAACTTCATCTAAACCTTCATCTTAACTGCACTGCACTGGAAATCTAGCACATTTGGGCCCAGTGTGTATGACCCTGAGCCCTGAAATGACCCATGCACATTTTCCTCATCTGCAGAGCACATGGATGAGCTACAAAACCTCATGATCATCAACCTACATCTGAATCATGAGACTATGGGCTCTACACCCAAGTAGTGTGTTCAGTAGAGGTCTGTGCACCTGGACTGAGTCCTAAACAGCTCTCTGTCCGGTGTATTATAGCCTGTTTGGTGAAGAAGCCCAGAGTTTCCTTACCTATGTGATGCACTACACAGGGAGTAGAGAGGCATTTGGGATTCAGCCCATCTAAAAATACTTGCTCTGAGCTGTTCAGTATTAGAGCAAGATGAAGACATTGAATGCTGGTGAACGGACAGTGAAAAAAAACATGAATTCTGAATTCTCAGATACGAGAGCTGTGTCAGATGTGACACAGATGTGAAAAACATCAGACCTGTGTCACATTATAGCAGAAAGAACTGATGTGTATCTGATCATGTGAACATAGCCTTAGATCAAAGGGGGTGTGAGATTATTTTGACCATGCCTGCTTCCGTTTTAGGCTCTGGGCCAGATCTCACCAGGGAAGTGTCTGCAGTCACTGTTCAGATTTGGGAGTAGATTGGCACCTGCAGTGTTCAGCTCTGACCCCACATTAAAGGGCCAATACTGTGATACTGTGCTTTCTGATAAGCTGCAAAAACATGTCGTTTTGCATTTCTGCTGTTTTTGTCATGCCATGAAAATACCCATGTCTACAGTCCACGTCTAGGTGCACCACTCTAGGGCAGTGGTGCCTAGTGGTTAAGACACTGCCTTTGGGACCTGAAGGTCGCGGGTTCAAGTCCCGGCCCGGACACCACTGAGGTTCCCTTGGGCACGGTACCTGCTACACTGCTCCCTGGGTGCTGTTGATAGCTGCCCACTGCTCCACGTGTGCACGTGTGATGGGTTAAATGCAGAGGTCACATTTCTTTGTGGTCCTTGAGTGTGTTCACAATGACAATCACTTTCACTTGTTTTTTTAAGTCAAAATACCTACTCTGTTTATTTCATATATATCAGTCCTGTGGAAGGTCAGAGGAGCAGTTTTTGTCCTGTATTTAATGTTGTTTGGACCTAATCGTGGGATTGATAGGCTGTGCAGACATTCTGTTTCTGTTTTTTTTTTTATTATTATTTTTTATAAATGATGCGCCAGCCCTTTCCCTTTTAATCTGAAGTTAATGTTTCCTCTGCATTTAACACAGGGGCTTCCAAACCTGGTCCTGGAGGCTCAGTGTCCAGCATAGGTTGTTGGTTCTTCTCAAACACATTCACTACACATGGAAATGAACAGGTGAGCTGAACCAGGTGTGTTTGAGCAGGGAGATCACCAAACTGTGACACAGGACTGGAGCTGGATACCCCTGATTTATCCCATCTATCACACCAGTGTACACACACCAGGTGCAGTGGGCTGCACACCTACAGTGCTCTGGGGGCAGTTAAGGTCACAAGCCCTCCTCTCTAACCATTATGCCACAGATGCCCCTTGGTATGTACTGATAACAACTGAGTTTTAGGCTCCGTTTACATTAGTAAAGTAATGCTGGTCTGTAACAGAGCGACACAGAGAGAGAGAGACAGGTTTATTCCTATAGCACATGATAGTGGTCACTGAGCTCTACAAAAATAAAATGAGCATAAAAAGAAAAAAAAACAAACGAATAAAATTAGGCATAAAATCAGAAAACAGGAAAGAAGTGTGAAAAGTGCTCTTAAAAGTAAAGTAAGATTTTAAATAAATTTAGATAATAAAAAGTGCAGGATCAGGTTCATGCTCAGGTTTGGAGCCAGAGCTCATTTTGTTCCACTTGTGCTCATTTCCTTAAGCAGTCTTTCTCTCTCTCTCTCTCTCTCTCTCTCTCTCTCTCTCTCTCTCTCTCTCTTTTCTCGTGGGACGTCGCTTTCTTTTACACATGATTGTCATGACTTATAAGCAGAATCAGTAACACTTTACTGTAGGGTTGGGTAGGGTTGTATTGGAATAAAGCTTTATAAATGTCTATGTAGGTTAATGTCACTTGTCATAAAAGGCTTATGTACATGTCATGTAGCCTTAGAAACACTACCCTACAGTAAAGTGTTCCTGCAGAATCTATAAACCCCAATGAAAAATAATGGGCCATACAAAGCCTAAAGTCAGGGGGGATAATTCACAGATGTTGCTTTGACACAGTGTGAGATTACATGCGAAACACAAGACCTGAATTGTCCTGACTGTGTGATCTTTCCCATGCAAACAAAATAACCACCACCTGTAATTCTCAAAGTAGACGATAGGATCTCATTCAACTGGGAAGGTTTTAAGAAACTCTGCTTGTGGATTTGTGAATTTCTGTCTGGGTGGACCAGCTGGATGCAAAAGACTAGAGAAGCTCTGTATATTCTGCTCCCTGGGCCTGCGTACGTTCTCCTCTGCCTCATTCCGCTCTGCTGTGTTCCCTGACCGACCGTGGCCTTTATGTCCAGCCCTCCACTGCTTTAATTAGATGCTGAAATATTGATGGTGGCATGCGTGATGCCCCATTTAGCCTGCTCACCCCTGCGTGTCCACGCCACATTAAGTGGACTTTACTAGGAACCAGGCATGTCGCTATGCTGTGCTCAAGAGGATGCTCAGTGTTGACTGGGGGAAGAATCTGCATCACTGTGAAATCAGAATAAACCTTTATTCAGTTCAGAGTTTAATCATTTTTTATGGGATTTCAGGATGTTGAGCAGTAAGTTATGTGAGTGAAATGCCTGGGGTGGGTGTAGGCCTAGTGTGAATGAATTATTTCAGTAGTCTGTTCCAGCTGAATGACCAATCAGCTGCTTTTGTAATGGAGGCAGTTTGCATTTCCACCTCCTAAACACAAAAGGACAGAGGTGCTTAATTAGGTTTTCCCTGATAGAGTGTATTACACATTGGGAGCAGCTGTAGAATACATTATGTCAGCTTGTGTGTGGGTGTGTGTGTGGTATGTACCCCCCCCAGAATAAAAGTAATTACATTATCTGCTGAGATCTTCTGTAGAGCGGAAATGATCCCCCCTCAATGAGCAGAGATCCGTCCAGCCCTGAGCGACCTGGGCAGATCAACTATGTGGAGGACGTGTCCCATTTTTTTTAGGTTCAAATGACAAACAACCAACCGTGAAACAGCAGTGCCCTGATGCCCCCTACTGCATGTGTGTGTGCGTGTGCTACTTTTACTTTGGTGGCTGTAATCCCTCGCGAGAATGGAACCCATATTCCAGAACCTCACTCCAATAACCTGTAGTTTATTTTCAGTGGGTTATGTTTCTGTAGGGCGCGCTCTCGTGCTGTTTTGTATTTCAGCTGATTCACTGTGCTTTATCTCCTCTCTCCCTCAGGACCTCACATGGTGACGTCTGGAGGATAAACGCAGACACCATGGTGATTCTGCAGCAGGTAGTGATCTGCTTTTTATTTGCCATTCTCTAGCTCTCCTGACCACCGGGTGATGCTGTGGGCTGGATATTTCACACTGATGTGTAAAAATTCAAGCAGCACCATGTTTACTGTCATTCCTACCACATACAGTTTACACAGTGCACAGTGAAAAGAAACAACGTTCCTTCAGAACCATTGGTCTACATGACCACAAACACTACACATATAGGAACATAAAGTGCAGTGTGTAAATGTACTTTATGTTCCTATATGTGTAGTGTTTGTTACAGATGGAGTTACAGATGGAGACAGTACAGATGGAGGACAGTGCACAGTTCTGGATCTACCAGGTGTAAAGTAGCAGGTTGTACAGAGAAGCAGTGATTTTACTGAGAAGAGCAGATGTGAACAAGACACAGGGAGCCGGAAGAATGAGCAGCATAATGTTAAATCAGTAATAAATATATAGATAAGTTAAGGACTAAGTAAGTAAGTGTGTGTGTGTGTGTGTGTGTGTGTGTGTGTGTGTGTGTGTGTGTGTTGACAGTCCTGGAGTGTTTGAGTCTTCTTGCCAGAAGGATGAAACTATTGGACATTCTAGTAGTGAAGGCCCGAATGCTTTGGTACCTTCTTCCAGATGCAGGAGGAAGAACAATTTGTGTGAGAGATGTGTTGAGTCCACAGTGCTGGAGGCTTTGTGAATGCAGCGTTTGGTCTAAATGTCCGTGATGGATGGAATAGTATAAGTGGGGGTTATGGCTCCCCCTAGTGGCTGTAACCGGTCTGCATTCCTAGCCTAGGCCGTGTCCTTCCCAGGTGACACTGGTAATGGGTAAAGGTCTGAGACCCACAACTCAGTGTGAGGTCTTGTATTTTTGCTATGTTTCTGAGCTGTTTTGATTACATTGCTATTCTTGGTTTTGATTCTTGTATTTGTTTTTTGGACCTTGGATGTAGCTGTTTTGCCATGTTTTGACCTTTTTGCCTGAACTAGACTTCGATTTTTGCCTGAACTGTGTGGATCTGTTTGCCCTGCTGACCATTGTTTTGAAGACCTGGAACTTTGTCTCAATAAACTTCCTTTATCTTGCACTTGGGTTCAAGTCTTTCGTAAGATTCATTACAGAGAGAGACTCCGATGATCTTTTGAGATGACCTCATTATCCGCTGCAGGCACTTGTGTTCCATGACTGTGCAATTCCCAAAACAGACAGTGATGCAGTCTGTAATTGTGTGTGTACAGCATGTAATGGGATTGGGTGTGAGTGAAAGTACAAAGTCACTGTTTTGAATGAAGTGTTTACAGTATATGTGTGCATTAAAAAAATGGTCTTTTTTGAGTCATGGTTAGTCTGGTTCAGTTTACCAAGTCAGCTGGTATGAACCACATGAACGTGCAGTTTTATTAATATTATAAAAATGTTTATCAAAGGTTTATGCAGGTGGATACATACAATGACTAACTTATACATGTTCAGTGGTGGAAATTTTTTAAAAATATTTATAATAAAAGTGAAAGTATCTGCACCCTATCAAACAAAGTGCACCACAATGAAATGTGACTCCTGCATTTCACCCATCCACACATGGAGCAGTGGGCAGCTATCAACAGCACCCAGGGAGCAGTGTAGCAGGATGGTACCTTGCTCAAGGGTGTATATGGGGCAGTGGTGGTGTAATGGTGAGGGAGTTTCCCCTGTGACCTGAATGCTGCAGGGTTAAACCCCAGACAGAGGCTGCTGTGAGCAACGTACCATCTCCTGCCCACATCAGCTGCCCACTGTTACTACATGGATGGATTAATGCAGAGGTCACATCTGATTGTGATGTGCTGTGGTGTGTTCACAATAACTGATGATCACTCACTAACTTTCACGCAGGAGATGGAAATGAGTGTGTTGCTAGATGTTTGCTATGGTGGTGGAGGTGATTGCTAATGTACTGCCAGGTGGTAATTAGTGTTCCAGGTTGTTGCTAGGTGGTTGCTGTGGTGTCCCAGCAAGTCCTTTGTTGTTGACAGTGCAGAGACGCCATGTTGTCAGACTTTTGCAAAGCTATTAAGCCATTGATTCATGTGGGCAAAACACTTTGGACACACATGGATGGTTTCCATGTGGAAAGTCCGGTCAAAAAGCTGCACCTGTACACAAGCCCACGTCATTTATTTTTTGGCCAAGACAGTAACACACTTTGCGTGTAAACACACAGTGCCCCAGAAATAGAGCGGCTTCGGTGCAGAGCAGCCTGAACACCGTTAACCAATTAGCTCTAATCTGATCACAGCTCAGAATGACTTCAAGGCCACTAGACCACTCTTCCTTCATTCATCACTCCCTGTCATTCTCCCTCTCAATATGTTCAGATATATTTTTTTAAATCAACACTTTACATAGGGTGTACTTATTTTTCCACATGACTGTAAATTCTCTTAACCCAATAAAAAAGTCCAATTACACAAGAATAGCATTGTCACCCAAAACAATAGTCACCGAAATCTCTTCCATAATCAACATCCCCAGAACTTAACTCCTCTCACTGACCCACTCAGACTGCATCCAGCACTTCCATACAGTGGCACAGACCTGTGGGTGTGGTTTAGGGCACAGTTTGTCTTGGTTAGTAGTTAGTACTGTTGCCACACAGAAAGAAGGGCCTGGGTTTGATAACCAGGCCGGGGCAGCCAGGGTTCTTTCTGCATGGTAAACTCAGGTTCTCCCCTGTGTCTGTTTGGGTTTCCTCCAGCCATTTCATCCCACCAGCATAATCTGTAGCTAGGATCAGTCCTGTCAGTGATCTCGACCAAACAGTGGCGAAAATACCAGGAGTTCCTGGGTGCCAGTAAAGATGGCAGCCACCTGCTCCTACCGCATAGTGTGTATGTGCTTACAGGTTCGAGATGCATAAAGTCATAAAGTGCCTACAGGCAGACGTTCAGAAAACACCAGCTAACACTGGTCATCCCTAATAAGGGCGACTGATCTTGGATCAGATTCCCTTGTATTTATGATGATCATTGTCACAAAAGCTGATTCTAGATCAGCGCTTTTACTCCTGAGTGTGTTCAGCTACACTGATGTTTTGCTCATGTGTCCTAGACGACATCCACTAGTCTAGTAGCCCTGTAGCTCCAGTTCTGCCCTAAAGAAGCAAAATCTTTTCTTCAAACAGGTTTTGAGTGGTCAGCTGTAGAATAAAAGGAACAATGTGTAGATTTTTCTACTGAGATTAAATAAAACAAATCTACTAGTTTTTTCCTAAACAAACCTTTATTCCTAGTGTATTTCTATAGCACATAATCACATCATTCAGTGTTTTACACAGATAAAATAAGCAATAAGCAATAAAATTAGGAATAAAAACAGGAGAGAAGAGTGAAAAGTGCTGACAAAGGTAAAGATGTAAATAAAATGAAGCCAGTTAAAGTGCAGGATCAGCCAGAGCAGCACATTTTGTTCCCCTCGTGCTTTTTTCTACATTTACATTTATTCATCTTGCTGATGCTTTTATCCAAAGCGACTTCCAAGTTACAGGATCAATCGAGCATTTTAGCTGTTTTCTCTCTTTCGTGGGACATCCCTTTGTTACATGTGGTTGTCACCGCCTTGTCCAGGTTATACTCTTACCTTCACCTCGGCTAAATAGTAGAGGCTAATCTCACCTCTACAGAAGGGCTCTGTTTAAAAAGGAACTAATGGACCCCCCTCCCCCCAAACCCAAACACAGTCCTTATAGCACATACACAAGACATTCACAACTTCACTCTCACACCCTCGTCTACGCTGTATTTACAGTATCTGTGCTGTAGGATCATAATATCACACATTGATGGAAGAACCACTTCTTCATAGAAAACTACAGAACTAACAAACTCAGTACTAACTTCATCTTCTCTATGTGAAGGATCAGCACCAGCTCAGGTATAATCTTGGTTGACTATCAGCTCTTAATCCAAGTGTAGGTTACTGGTGTAAGAGGTTTTCTCTGTAGACTAGAAAACCCTGTGTACGTCGCTCTGGGTGAGAGCATCTGCCCAACGCTGTAAATGTAATGCAAACATATGAAATCCCTCATAACTGCCATAGTTTATTCATGCAAATATGCAGATCTGTAACACGCCGGGGCTTTTCATTGTGTTTGTTTGTTATAAACAGTGCAGGGCATTTTCCAGGCCGTTGACTGTAGCGACCAGAGCTTTCTTCATCTGTACTGAATGCGGAGCTTCAGGCCTTCAGCCTTTCGGTGCTTTAATTACTTCTGACAACATTTTCATCCTCTTTTCAGTCCAGAGAGGGGCTGGCCAGGAATCCCGCATTCATGTGCAGACCATATGATTCAGCAAATATTTCCTGTCGCTTTGGTCATTTGGTTCCATCCGTAAGGAGAAGAAAGAGCGAGAGATAATGAGAAAAAGACAGAGGGATAGTGAGAGCAGTGTGAATAGTTGGAACTGTTGCTGCAGCAGTGAAGTGGGCCATGGCGGCGGACAGCAGGTTTCTGAAGGGCTGGGACAGGGGAGCGCGCAGACTAAGCTACAGGTTTCCCACACTAGTGCAGGTAAGCTTGGCCTACACGGGGATCGGTATCTACAATGGGTTATTCAGTAATTGCAGATGGTTGTTTGCTCACAGATAACAGCTCATAACTATTAGAACTTGAACTTTTTCTGACATAAACTGGTATAACAGCTTTGGCAACACAAATCAGTCAGAATTTCCACTATGCCTCTTTATCAAAGGTGCTGGCACTATCTTTGTTAGAGTCAAGGAGCCAGAGTTTAGATTTCCTCATGACTAAAGCATGTGCAGGGAGAATATTCGGTAAACAGCTCTGTTGTAGTTCTGAAGGAGACGTACTGGGGGAGCTGTAAACGCCGGTGCCTTGTTTCGCCACTTTAAAGCTGCTACTTCAGTAAAGTTTCCCAAATAGAATGAAGTCTAGACCTGGACTACTCAACATGCTAAAAAATCATTCTCCATTGAAAGGAAACTGTAGTCCAGGGCTAGGCTTAATCCCGTTCCAGTAACCTGACCTTTAGTGTTTTCTTGCTCTAAGAAACATTTTGACCTTATAAAGTTTTTGATCATTTTAATTACAATTTTTGTTGTATTTTCTACCTGTATCTTCCTATAAAACTTCCTAAAAAAATAATAAATAATAAAAATAATATATAACATGAAAAATTAAAAAACTTTGTTTATATTTTCATAATACAATTAATTCATGTATGATGTTTGACATCATTTCCCATATAATTTCCACTTTCCAGCATATTTTAGTGTTTAGTCTGCTCAGATTCTTCAAACTCAACTGAACATAGTTCGTCAAATGCTTCATGCAGTTAAAATGTAGTTATTAGATCAGATGTGTAAAACTGACTGTGCTACAGAAGTAGAACTAGACAAACTAAATGTCACCTGTAAAATTAAAGCTAGGGGGCAACCTGTTACCTTAAAATCCAGCTCTCCTGTGCTCATGCACCAATAACGAGAGTCCTTACTCTTACACTGATCCAGGACCTGCAGTCCTCATTAGTGCACTAAAACAAAATCAACTTCCCTTACTTTTATTCTGATCCAGGACCTGAAGTCCTTATTAGTGTACTAAAACAAAACCAACTGCCCTTGCTTTTACACTGATCCAGGACATGCAGTCCTCGTTAGTGCACTTAAACAAAACCAACTGACTTAATTTTACACTGACACTAACACAAAACCAGCTGCCCTTACTCTTACACTGACCCAGGACCTGCAGTCCTTGTTAGTGCACTAAAACAAAACCAACTGCCCTTAATTTTACTCTGATCCAGGACCTGAAGTCCTTATTAGTGTACTAAAACAAAACCAACTGCCCTTACTTTTACACTGTTCCAGGACCTGCAGTCCTCATTAGTGCACTTAAACAAAACCAACTGACTTAATTTTACACTGACACTAAAACAAAACCAGCTGCCCTTACTCTTACACTGTTCCAGGACCTGCAGTCCTTGTTAGCACACTAAAACAAAACCAGCTGCCCTTACTCTTACCCTGATCCAGGACCTGCAGTCCTTGTTAGTGCTGTTTTCCTTTTGGTAATTTGGTAAATGACCAATAAATTCCCCCATGCAGGTTAGTGCAGTGAAGAGACCGCACTGAATAATTTTGCACGTGTGGCCTAATGCTTATGAATGGTCATAGCAATTTTGTGTGTGCGTGTGTGGAGTCATCATAAGTGTTGATGTCACTCTACAAAGGTCTGTTAGTCACCGATAGTGATCAGTTGCGCTCCCTAAATAATTTACCTCCAATTGTGAGTTCACATAACAGCCGGCTTTTCTGAACAGCTCCCTATATCTCTTTCCACACGTGTGTGCGTGTGTGTGTGTGTGTGTGTGTGTGTGTGTGTGTCAGCAGCACAATTCCAGCCTTTCTTCTCTTGCATGATTTCATGCCTCTTCTGAAATTTCGTTGGGGCTGTGCTGCAGAGTTCAGCACTAGTGACACTCGACTGGATAAGTGCATGATTTACATTTGGACAGATGCCATAAAAACACGGCTCAAAAAGGGTTTTAACTCATGTGGCCCTTTCAGTAAACAGAGGCATTTGTCAAATCAATCAGCCATAACATTAAGACCACTGACAGGTGAAGTGAATAACATATACTCTCTAGTTATTTCATTACAATGGCATGTGTCGGGGGGTGGTGGGATATATTAGGCAGCAAGTGTACAGTCAGTTCTTGAAGTTGATGTGCTGGTAGCAGGAGTGTAAGGATCTGAGCCACTTTGACAAGTGATGTTCTAGACGACTGAGTCAGAGCATCTCCAGAACGGCAGTGTTCCAGGTGTGCAGTAGTTAGTACCTACCAAAAGTGATCCAAGGAAGGACGACTGGTGGTCATGGTCACCCGAGACTCACTGCTGCATGTGGGGCTAGTCTGTCTGGTCTGATCCTACAGAAGAGCTACTGTGGTGTAAAAAGTGATGCTGACTCTGATAGAAAGGGGACAGAACACACAGTGCAGCACAGTCAGAGCTGTTTCAGCAGCAGGAAAGACACACTTAGTATTAGGCAGGTGGTACTAATGTTATGGCTGATCATCTGACGGGTGCATTTAATAACATTTTCATGTTTAGGCTTTCAGGGAATCTCAGGTATTAATCAAGGGCTCTTGGACCCCGCGAGACCCCCTTTATTTCCACTCTGTGTATAATTGTTTAATTGTTTGTTGTTATTAATTGATTGATTATTGATTATTATCTGCCAAAAGTGAGTACACAGAAAGACAATACAATGCGTTAGTGTACTTCAGTGTCTGAACATCCAGCAGAAGGGAGGAGGGAAGGAGGGAGGCACCGAGGGAGAAGGACAGGTCTAAGACTTGGCTTGTGTGTATGAATTATTCACATGCTGGTTGCTAGGATTGTGTCCACATTTGCTGGCTGGCCGTGACAGCTGCGTCCTCTGGGTGTAGGGTTCTCACTGTGTCTGTATTGATTTGCCCTGTGTATATTTAGTTAATTAGAAAGCTGTATATTATCAGGATCCACCTCCACACACACCAACCACTCCATCCTTCTGTTAAAGCCACACTCAGTCAGAGGCAGGTGAATGGAGAGGTTCCAAGCCTTTGACTTGTGCACATACTGGCAGGAATTTGTACATGCAGCATGTAAGAGAAACGGATACAGTTGCAGAATAAAAGGAAAGAAGCTGTTTTTGGACTTTAGGGGGCAGGAAGCAGCATCCGGACACAAAGCGCACTGTCAGAGGAGGTTGTCCAGACAAGAGCAGACAGAGAATCAGACTGTGTTTATTTTTATCCTGCGCTTCAGCATCCTACTCTGGACTTGCAAAACACATGTGCATGCACACACACACACCTGCTAAGGAAGTGCGTGTCTGCATGTGTGTGTGAGGGGATGGTAGGTTGAGTAGTTGAGGAGTTTTCGCTGCGTGTATGGATGAGAGTTTGCTGTGTGGAGGATGTACAAACGGAGGGATTACGTTGACCTTTATGAGAAGGATCAGGCCAAATGGGCTCTTCTGAGGAACGTCAACACCGTCTTCAAACACAGTACTCTGCTGCCGGTATGACCTCACTGTACTGTGTGTGTGTGTGTGTGTGTGTGTGTGTGCATGATGCTCCTTACTTTCTTTGAACAAACATTTTCATTTATTTAAACTGTAACAGAAAACATTTTCTACTTGGTTCCTAAAATTAAGATTAGGTTTAGGTTGAAAAAATTCTTATACATGTAGATACTCATATATAAAATACACAGGTGGCACATTATTACACATAGATAAACAAGCCCCAGTTCCAAAAAAGTTGGGGAATTTAAAAAAAATCAATAAACAAAAATCTGTGATGTGTTAATCCACCTGAACCTTTATGTAGCTGACAAAGAGATCAAAGAAAATATTTTCAGTCATTTCACTGAACATATTCATTGCATTTTGTAAATATTCACAAATGTAAAATGTGATGCTGCAACACACGTAACAAAAGTTGTGACGGAGTTAAAAGCAGATTGAAAAGGATATTATATGGAATATACTGAATACAGAATAGAGAATATTCAGTAACTCTGGTTTGGAGAACTACACATTAAGGACCATGATTGGGTATAAAAGTTGGATCCACCAAAGCTCAGTGACTGCAAGGAAGGATGTGTCATGGCTCCACCCACTTTGTGCCATAATTTGTAAGAGAATTGTTCTTCAGTTCATAAGGAACATTTCTTAACACACGGTCACAGAGAATTCAGCTCTTTCATCATCTACAGTACATAATATTGTGCAAAGATTCAGAGACTCTCAGTGAGTAAAGGGCAAAGGTCAGAAACCCCAGCTTGAATGTGTGTGATCTTCGAGCCATTGTCAACATTGTCACTGCATCAAGAAATGCAGCTTGAAACTGTTTTGCACATAGAAGAAGATAAACATCAACTCTACACAGAAACACAGCTGAGTTCTCTGGACCCAAGCTCATCTCAGATGGACTGACGACTATGAAACTGTGTGCTGTGGTCAGGGCAGTGGAGACCTAGTAGTTAGGACATTGCCTTTGTGAACTGAAGGTCGCTAGTTTAAGTCCCAGACTGGGCACCACTGAGGTTCCCATGAATAAGGTAGCGTTCTGCTACACTGCTCCCCGGGTGCTGTTGATAGCTGCCTAATGCTCCACATGTGATGGGTTAAATGCAGAGGTCACATTTCACTTTCAGATGTGTCCACATTCCATCTTATATTTAGAATAGCAATGTAGTTCTCTGTGCCAAAAATTAAATGACAAACCTAACTCTTATCAAAGAAAGGTACAAAAATTTAGTAAAACTATTGAAAATCTTTTCTTTGATCTTTCATAGATTTACAAATACTATGTGATTGAGAAATTACATATAAATACTGGACATTAATATTGCCTATATATATATTTCCATTTACAGTATTGGGCAGATGCTTTTACACAAAGTGGTCTACACAGTTTTCTAGTGTACAGAAAAAAAACTGTTACACCAGTAAACCTACCTTGGATTAAGAGCTGCTACTTAACCAAGATCCTTCCAGAGCTGATGGTGATCCTGCACATAGAGGAGGCTATTTTTTATCAGTAAAGTCAGTAGTTTGTTAGTTCTGTAGTTATTATTCTAAGTGCTCTGTGAAGAGGTGGATCTGCATTCGCCGTTTGAAGGCAGTAAGGTTCTTTGCAGTTCTGACCATTTGGGGAAGTTCATTCTATCGCTCAGGACCCAGAACTAAGATGAGCCTTAATGTCTGTGCTCAATTTTTGAGAAGGGGGATGTCCAGTCCGGCTGAGGATGATGCTCTAAGAGGATAAGCTGTTGTCTGTGGTTTGATGATTGCAGATAGGTAAACAGGAGCTACACAATTTTTGGCTTTGTAAGCAGAAACAGCTTTTTGAATCTGATGTGGATGCCACAGGAAGCCAGTGAAGGGTTCTCAGTAGTGGAACAGTGTGTAAGACACAGGAAGCCAGTGAAGGGTTCTCAGTAGTGGAACAGTGTGTAAGACACAGGAAGCCAGTGAAGGGTTTTTAGTAGTAGAATGGTGTGTGAGACACAGGAAGCCAGTGAAGGGTTTTCAGTAGTAGAACGGTGTGTGAAACACAGGAAGCCAGTGAAGGGTTCTCAGTAGTGGAACAGTGTGTAAGACACAGGAAGCCAGTGAAGGGTTCTCAGTAGTGGAACAGTGTGTAAGACACAGGAAGCCAGTGAAGGGTTTTTAGTAGTAGAATGGTGTGTGAGACACAGGAAGCCAGTGAAGGGTTTTCAGTAGTAGGACGGTGTGTGAGACAGTGAAGGGTTCTCAGCAGTAGGATGGTGTGTGAGACAGTGAAGGGTTCTCAGCAGTAGAAAGTTGAGTGAGTTACAGGAAGCCAGTGAAGGGTTCTCAGCAGTGGAACAGTGTGTGAGAGTTTGGGTGTATTGAAGACCAGACATGCTGCTGCATCCTGAATTAGCTGTGAATGTCTTGTGGCCTTCAGAGGAAAAGCAGCCAGGATAGAGTTGCAATCGTCAAGTCTTGACATGACAAATGACTGCATAAGAATCTGAGTAGCGTCCATGGTCCATTTCCTGATGTTGTATAGAAGATACCAGCATGTTCGAGAAAAGTTATTAATGTGAATTCCCATATATATATATATATATATATATTAATTGCCATATACATATATAGGGGAAAATGATTGAAACTTTTGGGATGTATGTATGATCTTACCCTGGCACTGAATGAAAAACTAAAGTGTGTGTATGTGACAGAGAGAGAGGTTAAATGAGGATATAGTATAGAATACTCATAAAGGCCTGTGTTTCCTAATCACAGTATAATCTCAGTACATTTCTGCTCTAACATCTCTGTTTTTACCTAATGAGCCAGGTCACTTTAAACTACGTGCTTGGGTTCTGTAGTTGTGGAAGTAAATTGAACCCACAAATGGACCCGTGGAGTTAATCAGGGGTTGAACATGATGCTTACAGCCAACATTTCCTCTGACTGTGTTTCATGAGCACATTTTATTATCAAACCACAAATGACCGGAATCTCACATGTGTTTGTGACTTGATCTGGTACCTGTGCCATGAGGTCATTTACTGCCAGTGATGTCACTGCACTGAGCTGTGGTCACTAATCCTTCCTCACTAAAGCAGAAAGCCACCCAGAGTCATGCATTCACCTGTCATCAGTTTCACCCCAGATATAATAAGCACCCTGTATACTTTTTAAAATATAACTTTGTAGAAGATAAGAAAGGCAGATTGTGTGAAGGAAGTGTAAATATAGTAAAAGCCTTTAATAAAGCACCACAAATCAAGTGAAAAGCACATGTGCCAATGCGTTGTGGACATATTGGCCTTTTTCAGAGCACAAAAACAGACAGTAAAGACATACCCTTTAATCTAAAATGAGTGGAGTCAGACTCACGTGTTACAGATCACATGGCCAATCCATATCCAATACGAGAAACGAAACCTACACTAAAAAGAAAAAAATTGCACTATGATATATGTATTTTTTTCATATGAGTTTTGTCACTTGTCTCTTGATTTGCGGTGCTTTATTAAAGGCATTTACTACATACATTCGTTCTTCACATAGACTGCATTTCTTATGAAGTGAAGTGAAAGTGACTATTTGTCATTGTGAACACACTCAAGCACCACAAAGAAATGCAACCTCTGCATTTAACC
>JBBPDA010111779.1:0-30963 GCA_037974385.1 Arnoldichthys spilopterus
ACATGGGGAACCAGCAAAAGACCTGTACCTTTTGATCTAAGTAGGCGTGGTGGCTCATAAGAGACCAAGAGTTCACTAAGATACTGTGGTGCAAGATCATTTAGTGCTTTATAGGTCAATAACAGTATTTTATAGTCAATGCGACATTTGATTGGAAGCCAATGCAGATATAGTATACTGTTTATTGTATACTGTATATTTAAGCATGTGTATAAAAGCCAATAGGCTAACTGTAGGGATTTATAATATTGTACTGTATATTCTATACTGTATATTGTACTGCAGCACTTAAGCATACAGTATATTGTGTATATTGTACATTATGTGCCTCACACTCCTCTGTATATTATGTATTATTCTGTATATCATTTATTATGTATCATATTGTACCATATATGTATTGTATTGTACTCTGTCTGTATCCCATATGTCTTTTTTGTTTAGTACAAGAGAGACGCCATTGTCCAGTGTTATGCTATGCAGTATTTTATTGTCGCAGCTGTTAGATTTATTTTATTTAGGGATCCACTTGATAAAGTCTTTGAGATGTCACCTATGCCTTCTCCCTCATAAAACAATTCTATAATCTATACTTATGCAAATAAAATTAAACTGAAAGTGTTCGTCAAGTCACACAATCTGACGGTCCATACGATTTTAATACGATACGGCTGTTTCTTTCTTTCGCCTGGTCCAACTTACATGTTCCTCAAATACTGACTGCTGTGTTTAGTCGAGTTGTATTTTTTTCTGCATTATTTATGGACATATTACATCACTATTTTCCACACCACATTAAAATCGTCTACGACATTGATTCCACCCCTGAAAGTAATGTTTACTTAAAATAAACTGAAGGAATAACACAAAGGAACATTATGTAGTTTAACGTCTAACTGCAGTATCCCTAAAGTCTTCGCGCAGACCGCAGTACAGTGGTCCTCTCTTTACGCAGAAGTTGCGCGTCCCTCCTCGTGAGACAAGCCTCGAGGCAGCCACGCTTTGTATTGTATTCCACGTGGGTGCGCGCTTTACACTCACACTGCTGCTTCTTTGGAGTCGGGACGAGCCGGATAAAGTCAAGAAATCAAGAAAAAAACATCTCTGAAAAGTAGGACATTATTGTTATTTTACTACATAAAGGTCTTGGCTTTATCCAACATTGGTATTGAGTGTGTTTTCGAGCGGGCTCAGAGTCGTGTTGTGGTAAATGTTGGTTTCTAATATGTTTATTAGTGTATTTAGGCGGCAACTTCGTTCTGTCGTCCTTAATTTACGCTGCAAGGCTGGCTTCTGTGTGTGTGTGTGTGTACGTACATTTAGCTATTTGTGAGGAACAAATGTCCTCATAATGATAGAAATACAGACATAAAAGTCTGTAGACGTGGTGAGATTTTGCAGGTCCCCATGAGACACCATACTGTTTTCTCCACAAATTCAATTAAAAGCGGTTGTCTTTTGTTAACTGAGGTTAAGTTTAGGTTTGGGTGTGGGTGTAGTATTTCTGAAATACAGTATTAAAAAGTCAATTGAATAATGTACTCAGAAAGATAGCAATACCAACCTTAGTGTGTGTGTGAGAGAGAGCTGGAAAGTGAGTGAGCCAGTTAGCGTGTTGCCCTGGCTGGATTAAATTTAGCGCCATCCAACTCCCTTCACATTTCTAGTTTTTTGCTAGACTGCAAGTTACCCCACGAGCGCTTGAGAATGAAGTATTTATACCTGGCGAATGCTATTAATGGACTTGTATGTGGCTGTATGTAGACAAATTAAGCAAAATCACGTGTTGGCAAAGTCGAGGAACTCTTGGCACTCCACGTGGTGGGAGAGCGGGTCCTGTGGAAACAATGCTGGAGGTTTGTGAACAAAGTACTACAGTCGCCAAAAATCGGTGCTCATGGCCATATTAGCGTCAACGGTTACTTTTCAAACTAAGCTGGCATTAGCCTCTATTTAGCTATAAAAGATGCTAAAGGGTCATATTAGGCGCTATAATGTGAGTGGCAAGGTCCTTCATAGTCTCCTCACGTTTGCTGTTCTTCAACAAAAAAACGAACTCGGTTGGGTACAGGATGAGAAGCTTAATTCGTTTGCACAAGCCTGTCTCATGAGGACATTGGTTGCACGTTAGAGAGATTTCAGACAGGTCTTTCACTGATGGCAGTGTTCCCATCTATCTATGCTGACATTACCAGCTGCTATTTGTGTCTTCGTCCACATGATATAGATTAAGAATGCCTCTTTTGTTTCAGTTGCAGCCAAAATGGCATGTAGCTATCGGTTGAACACAGTCACGTGTTCTTATATGTTCTCATGTGCCCGAGCATAACTTTCAGTCTCTTTTACATAATGCTGCAAAGGAATCTCTTAAAACACTCACTTTGGCTTGATAACTGATTCCAAGAGTGATGGATTGTTTTGGACTGCACTGTGTTATCTAGGCCATCACAGATGGAAAAGTCTCTTACAAGGTGTTTATGGACTGTAAATGGTTAACATGACCTATACTTGACCTTTACTAGATGGGATGACCTATACTTTTGCCTGGCTAAACTGAAGAACTGCAATAACCTTCTGACCTGTACTTTTCCCTGCCTTTCCTTTTGTAGTTTTTCTTTTTCTAGGCTTCGAATCCCCTAACTATTTATTACATTGCTTAAAGTTCACTGTTCATTATAGAAAAGATTGTACAGTACATCACGGTTAAATTCCAGGCAATACAATGAAGGTAGCCACAAGGTTTTAACTAAGTTTTGTTTCATCTTAAATGGTAAATTAAGAGACTTGCTGGAAAGGTGATAGGCAAGCAGAATTAGTAGTGCTGAAGTTACTGACATTATGGGCGAACAAGCAGATTAATCTGAAGTCTTATTCGGTAAATTCTTATTTTAATATTCTTTTCTGCTTAAATGCTAAAACGTTAGGTAGACAGGACTAGAAGTGCTACAACATGATAGGTAAACAATAGGGTTAAAATATGAGATTTAAATGACTAAGTTTAAAAGCAAGTTAAATACAGGAAAATATAAAAATGGAGGATGTGGGAAAAGCTCTTGAAAAAACTGGAGGCTTGACAGTAAAAAGGCCAAGAACTACAGATCAGGCAAAATCGGGGGAAGCATATAAAACAGAAAGCTTCATTGCACTATTCAGATGCAGCTGTACTTGTGCCTGTTCTTTAAAAATGTGGTTTTGTTCTTGGCAGCCTAATGTGCATTGTCAAATTTACACGCAGCAATTGACCGTGCTCCGATCAAATGGCGTTAGGCATTGTTGTATTTGCAGGCCTCAATTGGCCACGCTCCGATCCAGTGGCGTTGACTGTTGGTAAATTGACAGCACTATAGCCCAGTGGTTTTGGGCGGTGCAACAGGGGAGGCCAATCATATTTCAAGAGGGTGTTTTTTTCTTATTCCTACAGTGCCATTCTAGGCAACCCCCTAAATCGACTATGAATGTGCCAGCCCTGTTTAAAATGGCTCATTGTATTATTCTTTGTGGATTTTTTTTGATGTAACAGCATTATTTGTGTTTGAAGTTTGGTAAATAGTTAAACCCTTAGGAATCTGACAGAATTGATTTGTTTACTTTGCTGTTGAAGGTAGCAAAACATTGAAAAACATTGTTTTAATTTGCCATCTTTAGCATTATCATGATATTCAGATAATACTGTATTTCTACCCAATGTCATATAAGACCTTAATAAAACATGCACAAGCAGACTTACTTTTTGCACATGCTTTAAATAATTGAAAATCAACCTTTCCATTCTTATTCTGAAATTCACATCTTCCTTAAAAGTTAATGGAGTGATACATGGGAATAATGGAGCTTATAGTTTGCATTTAAAAACACATATGTGCACTTCATTTTAGAGTGTTTTTGTAGCCCAAGAAAGTTTCTGTAAACTTTTGTGTATAATTGTGGTACTAATGTGTATAAAGTTCCATCTCTACTGCTGAGTAACATTGGCATTACCAAAAGTTCTCTTTTCCGGAAGGTCGGTCAGCAGCAAATGTGGAATAATGTGGTGTAGACGAGATTCACATGAGCTTCATGTGAAGGTTATCATCTGTGCAGTGACTATGTGAAGTTTCTAAACAAGCGTAAGGCCTCTCTTGTCACACTGAGCCCATACTGATGCAATTGTGTCTAATCTTTTCTCTGAAAGTCCCAGTCAGCAATTAGCAGAATAGGACTATGACCACTGTAGAAGAGGGTGCTTGGACTTTACAAAAAGCAAGACAAAGATGCATGTTGTACATTTTAGTAATGTTTTATTGTGTTTGGCTTGGTTTGTTGTTTGAAACCCTGGATTTCCAGGACCAGATGTTTGCCCATTGCTTTGTGTCACAAGTTTGAGAACTAGCCAGGCTTAACTAATGGGGGTTAGTTAAGACGACCTTGGAGGACTCCACTGCTTTTTGACTGTGGCAAGCATTCACTCAATGACCCGAGCCATTTTTTATACAGTTGTTTCCATTAGAAGTTCCATCCCAAATAATGAAATGGGGGGCCCGATTACACAAGGCCTAACTGTTATATACAACAGTTCCGGGGTGACTTTCTCAGCCCTGTAAACCGCAACAGCAGAACATGGGCTTCAGTCCAGTTTTTTGCCTCACAGCATTAGCAGACAGGTCTTGGAAATATAATTGTAACCATGGCTCATGTTCTGTGTTTACTAAACTAAACACAGAACTCTGAAAAAATAGTAATTGGACTATCTGATAGACTTTTCTTGCTTTGAATTGCACATAGGCTGGCAGTTCTTTTGGAAGACAGGGTTGTGCTCTCTTTGAGGATTTAAAGCTTTGGGCATTCATGCTTATCATAGCAACCAGCACGTTCTTGGGCCTTTAAGAAGCAAAACTGTGTCCATGGTCCATGCTGCTTCTGGACTTGGAAGATCTCCATGGATAATGGAGAAGGTTGTTGGTTTGATCATGCCGTGTCTACAGCTCCTGAAACTCACAGCTTTCAGAGACCACCTCAAGTTACATGCTGTTCCAGGTCTACCTTGGCTTCAGCACCCTGGTAGTTTGGCTATTCCTGGAGCTCATCCCACTGTTTTGAAATTCTGTGCTGCTCTAGGACAGTTGGGGAATGCTGTCCCAGGAAGTGTTGTTGAAGGAAAACCTGGGAGGCTGGCCAAGGTGATTTTTGACAGCCTGTGTTTTTGCGAAGATGGCCGTGCTGTTTATGAACAGCATGTGCTTGTGACTGGTTATGGAGAGTTGATATTCTTTTCTATTTGTTCTCTCTGGCCCTTGTATAGAGGGGCTTGTTGGCTGGATCAGAATCACTAGGGAGCTATTATGCTTACTATGGTTTTGGCGAGCAAACAGACCTGGGAGTACACTGAGTGATACTAACTGCAAGTCTATAGGTGCGATGACATGATAATGGTGCTTCTTTTGACTTAAAGTAAGATTTGTTCTAATTCTCTCAAACAGAATCCAGAATGTGTTCTTTCATATTATTGCTGGAGTTACATATTTTATCAGTGCATTATTATTTTATATCTAGAACTTTTTATCTGTGTATTATGGACACTGATTATTGGAAAGATTGAAGTCATGTATGACTGTGATGCACTATGTATTCTGACAGTTCGTAGTGTACTGTCATAGTCAGTATTAACATTTTCAGCAATTTGTGCTGTAGTAGCTGTTCATCTGAGCCAGACCAGGTGGGCAAGGCATTGCTACCTATACACTTGGGTACCCATGACCCTGTCGCCTGTTAACTGATTATCCTTCTTTGGACCACTTTTGGTAGGTATTACCACTGCATGATGGAAACATCACAATTTTACCCATGTCAAAGTCACTGAGATCCTTTATACTTACCGATTTGTCCTGCTTTCAACAAAGCAATAGAAACTAATGGTTTACTTGCTGCTTAATTCATCCAACCTCTTGACGGCTGCCATCTTCATGAAATAATCAGTGTTATCCACTTTCCATACCAGTAGTTATAATGTTGGTGTGTGTGGGTGAGAGATGCATAAATTATCAGGACTTGTTAGACGAATATATGAAAAAGCTTTTCCCTCCTGATTTATTATCTTAGTTTAGTTGTTCAGATCATATAAAAAAGTTCAAAAGATAATGGTTAAAAATCACGTGCTTTCGTTGTTATTTTGCTGGTTTATTGGCACATTACACAGATCAGTACTGATGGCTTGATGCATTATGTGTTTGATAGTTTGTAATTTTATAGGGACATTTTTAGCCCCAATGAAGCAGTAAGAGAGACTTTACATTCTCAGCTACCACAACTTTATCCTTTAGCATCTCTGTCTTCAGTCTTTTACAGAAATGGGAAAATGTAACAAACTGGAGCTGCCTGGAGAGAGTTCTGGTGTAAAACCTTTATCTTGAGCTACATGTGTGGGATGGTGATTTTATAGCCTTTTAGGCAGTCACGTTAATTGTTAGAACATTATAATTTGAATGTTGACAGGTCCTGTAGTCTGTTTATGTTCCCAGTTATTTATCTCTAGTAATTCATATTTTATTATGTATTTTCCACATTATAAATACACTTTACTATATCAATGGCCAATTTCCTTTCAATCCTGGTCACTCAGCTGTGTTGATTTCATTTTATGTTGAGTTGGCACGCGCCTTGACAGTACAGTAGACCTGCATTTCAATTTTCCTCTGGTTAATAAAATCTCTAATAGTGTCTGTAAAGTTTCAAGAAACTCTGTGTTCTAGGATTGATGCCAGCATGTTTTGTTGCAAAAAGTCATGACGTCAACCTTTGTGTCTATACTGCTGGAAACAATCAAAAAGAAAGAGCCATGAAGGCATTTCACAAGGAAAGATGACTGCAGTGCTGCTTGTAATGTCTGTAAAATGATCATTTCACGCTAGGCTGGAAACACCACACAACAGCACTTCACATAGCTGCCTGTTGCTCCACGTGTGCACGTATGATGGGTTAAATGCAGAAGTCATGGTGCACTTTGTGTGTGTTCACAGTGACAAAAAAGTCAAGTCACACAAATTTTTTCATGCCATGTAGTGGTGGTAATGTTTGTCCCTGGGTCTTTCAGGCCATTTTGACTCAATATTAAAGTAAGTCAACAAACACAATAGCCGTGATAACAATGTGACACATGTTCATGTCTACACTGTTACTTAGTGATTTAGAAAAACTGTAAAACTGAATTGTATTATTTTTGTATAATCTGTTCAGCTCTTACCTTCAATGTGAATAAAGAAACTTCACTTATTTCAGTAGCTTAAGAATTTCTTCTTTATCAGCATGAATTGTGCTAATGTTATCTTGGATGTTGCATGTATTTCGTTCTTCACCATGTTTTTAGTTGGCTTAACAGACCTGAAAGCCTTGTAGCAAGCCACACTGTTAATTTCAGCATAAAGGTCACTGGTGCTTCACAAGGAACTGATGAATATTTAAACTTTCAGTACAGTATTCTCCTCCAGAACAGTGATGTACATATATACCTTTGCAAACTGATGTAATACAGTTTGCATTTTCATGTAATATTGTTTATGAAACATTATTTATATTGTGTTGTTTTTTTTGTTTTTTTTACAAGATATTGATATTGTCACAAAGCATCTTTACATAATCTTGGTCCAGGCCCCTAATGAGCAAGCCAATGGAGGAAGAAGGGGAGCCCATCTTCCTCTGGTTAAAACCAGATGGCAATCACACAATAGAGTCTCAAGAGTTTACAAAGGTGGCATCAGTAAAAGTCTGCAGCTCGGATCAGTAGCCCCTGTTTTTGCCTAGATGGTGGGTAGCACATGGAGGTGGCCGGTGGTATTCCAGCTGGTCTGGAGCACAGCTGAGCAGTAGTCCTCATTGATGGATGACCTGGTCTAAAGTACAGGTCAGGCAGAACCATGGTGATGGTCGATCAAGCTGAATGGATAGGGAGCAGACAACCCAGCTACAAAGAACCAAGCTGAGGGGTTTCACAGAAATGAAAGCAACCGAAGACAGTAACTGATGTGATTGCATTAGAATTGGGGCATGACTGCACCAGCATCACATTTCACTCTCTATGTCCATAAACCCCCAGCTCTGTACTCTTCACCCATCAGGAAAACACTTGAATAAACAAGAAGGTTTTCAGCCTAAACTTAACTGTGACTATGTCTGAGTCCCGAACATTGATTGGAAGATTATTCCAAAGCTTGGGGTCTTTGTAAAAGCTCTTCCCTCTGTAGTAGTTTTCAGGATATTGGGAACTAGTAAATAGCCAGCACCTTGTGATCGTGAGCGTGAAGGTTTGTAATGAGAGAAGTTTGCAGAGGTACTTGGGTGCAAAGCAAAAGCTTTATATTTTAATAGTTACATTTTGAAATCAGTATTTGTAATTGAAGAGACAAATGTGCTGAACAAAATGACACCACTTCTGTACTAGCTAATTATTTGGAAGGTGTGCCATCTTCCCCTTGTTGACCACACAAAATGGGCCATTGATCACAGAATCATGCTTTTGGGTGAGACTGAAGAGACTAGAGAGAGAGAGTTCTAGGACCATTTTTGATCTGGAAAGATTTTGTATGGAAGACTGGTCCCAGATAATCAATTTACCACACATAAATCAGTTTATCTTATCAGGTTTCTGATAGTACAGCATCACAGAACAGTGCCTTTATCAGCTCTGTTTGGGTTTAATTCTGAGATTAAGATTATCCCACTGCAAGCAGTTATGTTGCTATACCAGTGTAGATACCACCTGGTTCAGGAGCTTCAAACAATTTCTGAGTTCAACCATGAGCCACCATAGCTTCCCCTGCTTTAACTGTGGATAATTTGGATGCAGTTATCCATATTGTTAAGTGTGTATTTCTTCTTCTGAAACCTACAGTTGAGAAAGCATTATATTAGTCATTTTCTAGTTATTCTGAGAACGGAAATAAGTACAATATTTGTATATATTAAATAAGATTTGTACATAAAAAGTATAAATTATTACAGTTAGATTATCCACCAAATCTGAGCACAAATCATCCCCATATCAACCGCCTCTCACAAGCTTGCTCAAGATGTTTGTTGTGTTCTCAGTTTCTGCCATCTAATATGTAAGACAGTTGTTGCTGAGTTTTCCTGCAATTTTCAACATTGCAGTGTTTGATATTAGGAGTGGGAAGGTGGAGAGGTGACAGTATGGTACTGTCTCAGTATTTGGGCCACAATATAACATTAGGATCCTTTAATTTCAAGGCAGATTCATTACATTCAGTCTCTGTAGCCATCATGGCAACTCTTGACTTTACATTTCTGCTGTGATGCAAGAGAGGAATAAGGCTGTAGACATATGTATTCATAATAATGTATTATATTATTAAAATGTATTGATTTTTAAAAGAATAATTATTATATTTAACAAATACTGATTCTTGGTGCAACTGTGTCTATATATTATTATTATTATTATAATAATTATGAAAAATCTTTTTCCCTCTATACCACATATGGGCTAGGAAATGTGCTTATTAAACCATTAGCTTTCTCATGGCATTCTGCCATAGCAATGTTGATCTGATTGTTTTAGCTCTTTTTGAGAACCTACTCAAGAGCCTAAAGACCTTAAGTTACATCGGTCACTTACACATGTGACTAGTATCTGGATTGATCCGGATAACACCTAGATAAGAACAGTAGCAAGGAGGCCCTGTCACAGTCAGTGTCAACCAGAGAAGCATGGGTTCCCCTTCTGAGCCTTGGTTCCTCCCAAGGTTTCTTCCTACAGCTAGCGAGTTTTTCCTTGCCTCTGTCGTCATTGGCTTGCTCTTTTGGGGCTCGGACTGGTTTATGTAAAGCTGCTTTGTGACCATGTCAGTTGTAAAAAGCAATATAAAAATAATCTTGACTTGACAGTAGTAGGAGGGGTTTTGGTTGTTGATTGTGTCTCAGAAAGACGGATGCATTAACACTGCTATAAATAAATAAATCACACTATTTGTCATTGTAAACACACAGAAGCACCACAGCAAACTGTGACCTCTGCATTTAACCCATCACACATGGAGCAGCGGGCAGTAATCAACAGGGCCTGGGAGAAGTGTAACGGAAAGGTACCTTGCCTAAGGTTACCTCACTAGTGCCCAGGCCAGGACTTGAACCTGAGACTTTCAGTGCCCAAGGGCAATGTCCTTACCACTAGGCCACCACTGCACCCTCTAGGCAAATACTTCCCAACGTGTCTAACGTGGCTTGAATGTGTTCTAAAGTGGTTTAAGCGATCAGATTTCTGTTTACGCTTGCATTTGTATGTATTGTGTCTTATTTCTCTTAGCCTTATACACATATAATCCTTATCCTCAAGATGCATAAGTTAACCAGGTGTGAACAGAGTCAGTGTTAGAGTCCAGTCTGAGAAAAGCCAAATAGAATGATTAAGAGCTTGACGACTCCAATCAGTCTCCCCAAACATGTAATGAGTTGACTTTAAAGTAATTCCGTTGATTTTAACAGAATTAGTTTCTATTGAATTTACATTTTGCAATGAAGAATGTAATGTGAAATTCTGAAGTGAAATATCCAGTAATTAAATAATAGAAGCATATAATTGAGATAATGTGTGTCTTACTTTTTTACACTGTCTAGTGTATTTCTGTATTATGAATTCAAATTGACCTAAAATGTCAGGACATACAAATACCAACTTTCATCCTGTTACTGATCTATGGAGCACGTATCTTTGCTAACACAGTTCCTCCTATTCTGATGGTGACCTTACCAAAAGGTCATATGGTGTTTTATAACAAACCGATGGGTTTTGATCTTTACTGATATCGTGGGAATGGTGTGATTAGAAACCATCAGTCCATTTTACATTCCATTACATTCCAAGTTGCATTACTTTTTATTATTGTAGTACAAATGTGTATATGTGCTGCTGTAGAGCTGGGCAGTATTACTATGCTTATCATGATAAATTACGTTACAGAATTTTTCAGTATGCTGTCTGGGCATTGCATGATAACATCAGTACATTCACCAACTGTGTTTCATTACAAAAATAGCACAACTAGTCTTAAAATTACTTGCTACAACAGTGCAGTGTGTGAAATGTTAAATAAAAGTCATTTTTTGTACTAGAGCTGGGCAAAATGTGCCATAATATGTTTTACCTTGATATTGTTAGTGTTTAACTTTGAGGTGCACATCATTAGTCTTGCTTAATTGAACATATTGTACTGTGGTGTGAAAAACACTGAATAAAAATTATTTGTACTCATAATTTGATTATTTATTTATTTATTTATTTATTTTAGAAAAATGTTTTACTGTTGGCTTTTTTTGCTTTGTTCCATCCTAATACGTATCATGACATCGCATATCAGAGAAATTTCTCAAAATATCGTGATAAGATATTTTTGTCATATCGCCCACTCCTAATTTGTACTCAGTTTTTCATGGTTTTTCTTATATCTGGTACTGCTGGCTCTTTTGTGCATTCTGACGTATCACATATTTATAACTTGTCTAGCTTACTTACCTGGCAACCGCAACATCATGATGACAAAGGTGGTTCACCCAAGGTGAGGCTCGGCTATTGCACTCCGATCATACTGACCCTTGCAAATTCCCCAAATGTGGAAATCATGGCTGCATAATATCTGGTAGTGGGGCACTGCATTTGTGTTCTCATATGGCAGTGGTGGCCTAGTGGTAAGGACCTTGCCCTTGTGAACAGAAGATTGCAAGTTCAAGTCCCAAATCAGGTACAACTGAGGTACCCATGAGCAAGGTACCATCACGCTACACTGCCCACTACTCCACGTGTGATGGGTTAAATGCAGATGTCACATTTTATTTTGGAACACTTTGTGTGATTTGAGTTTGTTCACAGTTACAATTACTTTCTACTTTAGTAAGTAAAGGTGTAAATTTAGCATTTTGTCGTGATTGAATATGATTATTTTTGATGCAATATGATTCAGCTCAATACTGGGGTCTGCAGTTATCTGCTGCAATTACATAATCTCACACATGAAAAATTATCATGTGAACATTTTAATATTAAAGGTCAAATGCAGCAGTGTAGTCATAAGCAAAAGCAGCTTCTCAGTATAAAACACTGCTCTCATTAAAATCTATTTTTGAGTTACATCGATACCTCGGATCGTGTGCTATTTTGGTCGATATATCGATACAGATTGATTCATTTTTACACCCCTAACACAGAAGAAATAACAATGTGCATTTATTCATTCATCTTCTGCCAAGTGTACCTTAGGACAAGTAGCCTATAGAATTCATTGGAGACAGAATGTGCCTTCACTTACTAATCGTATCATTCAAAACCAGTTAGTTGTCTTTCAGGACATTGTACATTGTTTTTTCCCTGTAGCAGTGTATTCAAATCCTGACCCTGGAGTAGCACAGCTCTGCGTTTTAGACTGAGTCTTTTGGAAAAGTTTAAACACTAAGCAGTGCTGATACTTCAGGACAAGGATTTAGGATATAACACGGGAGTCTTTTGTTCTAGAGGTACACAGTGCAGCTTCAAAATGCCACTGTTTTCTTAAATCATGAGATTAATCTTGTTCACATCTGCTACATGGATGTAACGATCACATCTATGGTATTGGGCTGATACTGGCCCAGAATGCTGACTAGGATATTGGAGGGGAGAAACAGTAAGTTCAGATACACCCAGTGTGTCACATGATAACAGTAGTAGCCAAGTAGTCACATTATCATGAGAGTTGGCTGTTCTGATGCCTGACGCCACATGTGGCACTATAGCCATTTCCATGTCCAATCGCTCCTTCAGGCACAAAAAGCAAAAAAAAACTGTACAGATCTTCTCCTGCAACATCTGATGCAACTCACCTTTCTGTAACCCTAAATACACAGCACATGCTTTTGCTTTCACATGGATTACTGAAAAAGTACCCTTTCTCTCAATAATCTCTCTAATCTCCAGTTTTTCTCACTTTAGATGAGGCTGAAGGCTTCTCTTCCTGATTTTTCAGTTCCACCTTAAATTGTAAAGTTGTGACGATCAGACAGCCTTCAGACAGCACCATAACTTCTGCTCCATGTGTAGTAGAACAGAAAATTTCAGTTTCAGCTGGATTTCCCCCTTGCTGATATATGTTTTTAAGAAGTGTTCGAGTAGCACATAGCTGTGCTTTAAGGGAGAATTTATATATGCTTTGTTAATAATGCTGAATGCTGCTATTTACATTGTTTTAACTTTATACCTGTTGTTTGGGGGCAGCTGTGGTTCGAGAAGAGTGCTTGTGTAGGAAGGGGTGAGTGAGTAAGCAGCCTCTTCCACTTCCCACATCCAAGTGCCTCAGCTGCACCCCATGCGCCATAGGTGTGTAGCACACTGCTCCTGTGCCTGGTGGATGTACACTGGTGTCATGGATGGGTTAAATGCAGTTTTTTAAAAAATAAATATAAATGAATAAAACAGAAGTAAACAAAGTTATGGATTTTATACTGCAGAAGTTTTTGTTCTCCATCTGAGTGAGATCTTTTTAGGTGGCTAATTGATCATCATGAGCAGTTTCAGATTTATATTGATAGATATGGGTATTGGTAACCTCAACATTGGCAGATACCAAAGCTGTGATATTGGAAACAAAAAGGTGAAATTAAGTGGCATTTTTCCAACACAACAGCCAACAGCATCACTGGCTCCATATTTTTAGATTCAATACAAGTTTTGGTTCTAAGTTGTAAATTTCAGGATTTGCTCTTTTCTATACTATCCTGGTGCCACAGACTGATTTGACTCAATTAATGTGTGCATGCATAGTCTTAACTCCTCCCCCTCCCACTTTGCTCATGAATGACCATGAGATAAGACCGAAACGTTCTACACTGTTTTGAACTTTCAGTTTTCATTTTGTATACACTGTTAAAATGTTACACTCTTAGCCAGTGAATGTCAGGTTTTGACTAATAAAATGCAGCAAAAATGCCACTGTGTATTTTGAGAAATTTCAAGAATTTGGGAGGTTAATTAGAGATGAAGGATATGAGGGATGCTGTCCAAAGACAAGAGGTATGAAGATGGTTGAGTGATTGAATGCATGGAATAAACTTGTTTAAAGGAGACGTCTTTTAGCAGTCGTTTGAATCCAATAATTTAACGACTGCTAAAAGACGTCTCCTTTTAAAAAAGTTTGTTCCATGCATTCAATCACTCAACTGTGTGTGTGTGTGTGTGTGGTGTGTGGGGGGGACGACGACAATTTTTTATTAAACATCATGTAAGCAAAGCAAGATGTTGGAGATGTGTGTCTGGTTGTTTGTTTCTCTCAGCTTTGCTGTGCTTCTTCTGAGAGGCTCTCTCAAAGCAGCCACTGATGGTCATGGCTGCCAAAATGCATTCAGCACCTTTTATTTTGCTGCATGTGTCAAACACACATTAAACTAACAAATTACACCATATGGAAACCATGCCAATGGGTATGCATGTCTCAAAGATTTGGTGTATGGGGGCTTCTGAATTATTTTGCTGTACTCCACATATTGTACTCCTCCTTTTTTAAGTGGTTTCAGACCTGCAGTGGAGATGAGTATTAATTAATAACCAGATCATTATTAATAACAACACTTGATCTGTTTAACTGTGTTCACTTTTATTTTGGTACATAGAATAGACCTACTTTAAATCCATAAGATGGCACAAAATCTTGCTGTTCTCTTTTTCACAGTGAAGATTTGAGAGGCTGCAGACGCTCATATATGTAACACAGCATTGCAATAGTATCATGGCCAAAATATCATGAGAACTATATAATTGTATAAGTTTGATTGCATAAAGATGATTGCTACACCTAGGTAATGGTAGATTTTTAGTATTTTTTATTGTAGGCCTCCATCCAGTCGTTTTTCCAATAGGAGTTTATCTGACTGAAGCACTTTGTCTTGGAGCATTGGGGGAAGGGTTGGGCTGTAGAGGCTGGGTTAGGCTAAAACTAAGGATTCTCTCGTCCTTCCTCATGTCTCATTCAACATATAAGACTGGCTTGGTTCAGCAGCTGTTACCAGAAGTGGGGAGGAGAAGGATTCTTATTGTAAGGCTTCAAAATGATTTTTCCTTCATTTGTATATTTTTTGTGTGGTGTGCACTGGTGGATGATGATGATGATGATAGAATTTGTGTTCTGTAAGTCATGTAACATGTATTTACATCGTAGTTAGACTTGTAAGTACATAATTTTTCGTTTTGGAAGTGTAATGGATAGTATGGTTGCATTTTGGAGGCAGTACTAATGTGGTAATTTCACATCTTTCAATGTTAGGGAACTGGAGTTGTATTGCTCAGAGTGATTAAAATGGTAAAGATGAATTACTATATGCATGATATGCTTTTTAGCTAGCGCTTTAATGACTGATATGTATTTTGTTTGATTATAGAAATAAGGTTAATGCACAGGTTTTTGTCTACAGTGCCTGGTAAAAGCATTGTTCATTCAAACAAGCAGTATAAAACATCACAATAAGTACACAACGTGCCATTTTTGGGGGTATTTTAGTGGTTACAGTGTGTAGAGTATCACAAACCCTGTATAAACAAATGATGTTATGTACATTGCCGTCCCTTCAGCTGCACATTTTAGCATAATTGATTTCAGACTGATTGCTGATGTTCATGAAAGATTATCTCAGATTTTTGAGAATGCAAGCGGCAAAAACATCAAATCATGGAAAAGGGTGATTTCTCTCAAAAATAAACTGCGATACTGAAAACGATAGGTTTGGAAGTCATTAAATAATTGTTCCAAATAGAGCCTCTGATGTGGAGAGGAAAACAGTTAACAAATGGTAATTGTCTTAGGATTTAAGTATAATGAGTGGAATTTCAACTCTTTTTGTCATTCGATTCCAGAGGGTGTTTCTTCCCCCCTCTGCTCTCAGGGCTAGGTTTTTAATACAGGAAATGAGCGGTGCTGTTCCGTGAACTTTGTTGCTGGTCAAACAGAGTTTGTATAAAATGCAAAGTATAGAAATGTTTATCCAAGGCACATAATATTTACTATATTTACTTGTAGTCCTATGTGGAAAGCAACTATTAAAAAATATTGGTTTGCTCAAAATGAACTATTGTTTGACTGCTGTGAATTTACCAATATTTCTGAAAATTACAAGTACGTCGCTGATTAATGAAGACCTATATGAACGTATGCGTTGGATTAAGACGTCTGTGCAATTACAGATTTGATACCAGCCTTCGGATTAAGCAGTGAGCCATACAGCTACAAGCAATAATGACTGCAATCAATTCTCCACGAGACCGGTGAGTGCCCTCTTTTCATACTACACTACGTGCTGATGACTGAGATTTTGCTCATGTGTCATGATATTTGTATTCTGGCAGGTACCATGCTGTATGGATCATTTTTTTCATCTTGGGTCTGGGAACTCTGCTGCCATGGAACTTCTTCATGACCGCCACCTCGGTAGTCATTTTAATCAAATTTGTTGTGAAAATGAATTTTTTGTCTTTGTCAGCTTTTATTTGTTTAATTGATCAAATGCACTTAATTAGAAACTACACTGAATCTGTTAATAAATCTGTGCTTTAAAAATGTTAGTCAGTGTCTTAGCTGTAATGATGCACTAAGGACTGAGTAGTGTATAAGGCTTTTAATGGGGAGACACAGTGCCTAATTGATGCATCTTTTTCTGCAGTACTTCACCAATCGGTTAAAGGAGCCTTCCACAAACGGAGAAACACACAACCAGACAGATAACCGTACTCATGAAGTTGATCATAACGTCCTGGTTTCCAAGTTCAACAATGTAATGACCTTATGTGCCATGGTGCCACTGCTCATCTTTACCTGCCTCAACTCTTTCATCCATCAGAGGTAAGATAGACTTGATTTCCTCTCCACACAAGTCAGGCTAGAAAATACTAGTTTGTGCAGCATTGCAAGCATAGCCCCCTTTCTTTATTATGGAAGCCAAAAAGTGCCCACACTTCAGCTCTGGTTCACCATGGTAGCTGGTGTTTTGATGACTATCTATCGATATGCTATGGCAGCATTTTTCCACAAAGCAGCGCAGCTCGACAGAAAATCAGACTAACTATCGGGTTCTGCCACCGATGGTCATGTTAATGGTCAGCTAAGTTTGTTAATGCTAGTGCCTCTGGTGTACCCATAGCCCGATGCCCACTTTCCAAGAAATACAACTACATGTCACGGCAGACCCCAAAAGCTGTGATTGGTTTTCCATTTCCTGCTGCTCTATCTCCATTTCTTTGTTAAACGGACAAAATCAAAAGAGATGCTAGTAGGTGGATTAGATAATTTAGTTAGTTGTCTGCAACCATTTGTCTTGCATCAGTGTACACAAAGAATGCTTATAGACAGTACTCCGAGCCTACACAACCTAATGGTGTCAACTTGAAGGTAAAAGTTTAGCTTGATGCCAGTTCGTAGTTGTTACAGCCTGTTTGCATCCACTTGAGGCTAAATTAAAAATTTTAGCATCAGGTGGAAACTAACAGGCTGTAATAACTACAAACTGATGTTTTGGTGGTAACATTTCAGAGCAGCGCAGACACACCAGCACAAAAGTATAAATGCTCTCAACATTGCGGCCTTTCTGACATTTCTTTCAGTAAAGTTATTACTTTAAGTCAAATTCCTGAAGATAGTTTACAACACCGCCATCTAGTGGTCAGGGGTTTAAACACAACTCAAAATGAACCACTGTGTGGCACCAATCTTTTTGTTCTATTTATTAAAAATCTACTCTCTGAGAATAGATACAGTATCATAAAACAATATTGCGATATTCAAGTGTATCCATATTTTCTAACATCGCTACAGTGTACTGTACTAACCGTCTTTTGTGCCATTATGTATGGATGGTTGGAAAGAAAACTCTTAAATATTAGACAAATTAGTTTCTCCCTTTAGGGAACTTCTACACAAGGACCAACCCCTCATAGATCTGTGTAGAAGTTTGTCGACAATGTGAATTTGTATGTCAGAATTCATTGGAGTTTTGGACATTTTGAAAAAAGAAATGAGCAGTTACCAATTGCCTGTCAGTTTAATCATTTCTGTAGTGAATTGTATATAAACTTGAAACCAAATGAGCAGTTTATCTCACATCAGAAGCTTGTAATTACGTAGAAAAAGCCACTGAATATCAAAGCTTTATTAGCAGGATTTTTCCCGAAACAATATCAACAAAAAGCGATTTTACTTGAGGCGTATGATCTCTCTAAATTGAGAGCTGTAAGGCTTGTAATGTGATGGTTTGATTGTCACAAAGTCTTGATCATACGAGATCTTCTGCTAGACAGTGATTATTTGTGCCCCAGATATTTTCAGTTTAAACTATAACACACTGAAATCTTACATTAAGTCTGGTACGATCACATTTCAAACATATTTGCTTTCTCAGCCCCGTTTACAGGGCCAAGTAGGATTCCCTGATGCTGGTGAGTTTCCGTTAGGGTGGAGTGTAGTTGGGGGTATTAAATCTTCCATATAGTTCATGTACTCTGAGGGCATGTTTGTTTTAATTATGAACAGATGTTGGGAGGGATCCCACATACACCCTTTTACTCCCCAAACATGGTATCTCAGGAATGTTGATCTTGTTTCTCTCTCTCTCCCTCTCTCTCTTTCCTCTTCCCCCTCCCTTCCTCCTTTCCACAGGATCCCTCAAAAACTGAGGATCTCTGGGAGTCTCTCCGTCATCCTGGTGGTGTTTCTGATCACTGCCATTTTGGTGAAGGTGGAGATGGCACCTCTGCCCTTTTTCACTTTCACCATGATCAAAATCATCTGCATCAACTGTGAGTGCCTCTGCTGGATGTCTGTATTTTGCTCCTTAGATAAGCAACTTTTTTTCCACACGATGCTGAGCCACAGCATCCAACTGCTTCAGTCTTAGCAGGTTTCCTCCCCAGTGAGCATCCCCTCTGGGTCAGATTACACTGTGTTGTTCTTTGAATTAAAGTTAGTTTTGAGTGTGGGGGTCAACATCATAGTCTTGCAGTCTTTGATGTTATTACTACATACTGGTTTGGAGAGTCCAGCTGTGGAATAAAATAAAAGGAAACATTTGGTGGAAACCAACCTTCCTGCCAGGGTCATACATTGTTGCATATGCTTTCTGTCCATCATTTATGAAGCACTTTTAGACCTTGTCCATGCATAGCTGGGTATTTATGAAAACCTTGTTAAAAATGTATGAAAAAATCTTGTCCACATTAGCACGGTTTTAAAAATATCTGTCCACACATACATGCAAAAAGCGATGTCAAACGCTGTCAAAAGCATGCCAAAGCTACAGGTGGCACGAGGTGGCTTCTTGTGGAAGTACAAGCCCACTTTCAAAGTTGTCCCACCAACCACTGTTCCAATGGGGTCTCATCCTAAACCAGCGAAGACATTGGTGGCGGGAGCTCAGTTGTGACCGTCTCTGTTTTGAATATAGTAATAACACCCTTCATAGAGAGAAAGTAACTGTGAGTGTATGTAGAAGCTGTAAAATCTTTTATAAAAAGTTAGGAGCAACAGTATTTTCACCTCGCATCAAAGGAGATGAAGTCGCACAGTGCTGAGGAAAATCTTCGACCCAAAACCATGTGGAAGGAAGCCAAAACGCATAGAAAAAGCTACGTTTTCAAAAATGTCTGGCTACATTTGGACAGGGCCTTATAAGCATTTCCTCTTAACCGCTCTTTCTTAACACTTCACCTCTCTGTCTGTGCAGCATTTGGTGCAGTTCTGCAGGGGAGTCTGTTTGGTCTGGCAGGCATGCTCCCGGCCTCCTATACCGCACCCATAATGAGTGGCCAAGGGCTTGCTGGAACATTTGCAGCATTCTCAATGATCTGTGCTCTTGCCAGTGCGTATTCAGTGTGCATACACACAAGTCTTTCAGAAATCAAAGTTTTCTTCTTTATATCGATTATGCTTGCCTTACTCTGTCATCATTTTTCACATGACTTTTCTCCCCCTCAGCTGGCTCGAAGCTGCAGGACAGTGCCTTTGGCTACTTCATCACTGCCTGTGTTGTCATTCTCCTAGCGATCATGTCCTACTTTGCCTTGCCAAAAATGGTATGATTCAAGCCCATTTGCTTCTTCAATAACTTAAGCATAATAAAAAGTTGTGGTTTTACTGGGCCTTTGTTGTATTTTGATGGTTTTGTTTAGTCCTGGGGGTTATATTGCAAAGATGAATTTTTAGGTTTGGAAGCTAACTTTGGGCTCAACTTCTCAACCTACTTTAGCACTAATCTTCTATAAAAGAAGTTGTCGATTTATTGGATATATCTACTTTGTACCTCCACTGATGGGCCAAGATTTGACTAATGGACACATACCAGTGATGCACAGTAATCATTGCACTATAATATTGGTATCACTGCTAAGCTAAGAACTATTTACTGGATGATAACTGAAACTCAACATATAGTAGTATAGTAGTATAGTAAAGGTAATGTACATAGTAATAAAGTGTAACTTACTACATAAATGTAGCTTTGTGTTATAGTCACTGGTTTTTTGGGTTTCTATTCACTTTGGTTTTCTGTCTTGCAGGAATTTTTCCAATATTACTCAGACACCAGTAGCCCTAAAGCTGGTGGTGACGAAGAAAACAAAATGGACCTGTTGAAGAAAGGTAGAAAATCTGTTTACCCACAGATACATCATTTATCACAGTGCCTCAGTTAAACTCGAACAAACAGGAAAGGGCTAGCAAACACCCTAACTTCACCCAAAGCAGCCAAGGAATTTAGTTAATTAAGGTCTGCTCTAAACCCAAACCATCTGGAAGGATGACGTTACGTTTCTGTTAGTTCTGCTGGCACTGTATTTGAGTGTTGTTTTGTTAGGGGGAGCACAAAGTGGACTCTCTAGTTAGTTTCTGCTGTGCTCCTAGGTCTGGTTTTTAAATCGTGTTGAGCTTGAAAGAGAATGTGTTATTGTGAATGATTGGTGTTGATGTTTCCCGCTGATAGAAAGCCCTGGGGAGAAGAGGCCTGTAGTGAGTCTCACTGATGAGGACACCACATATTCTGTGTCTGTGTTTGCCATCTTTAAAAAGGTACATTTGTACAAGTTTTTGAATGAACTGTTATTGTGTGTGCGTGTGTGTGTATAGCTATGACAGCTATTACAATAGTACATTCACGTGTGGCACAGATGAGGCTAAAATAAACGAGATATAAATTTTGTCAATTTTTTTCATGCACCAGTTATTATCAGGCAGATACAGTCAAGATACATAATACAGACACTGATGTAGTCACTTTATGTGATCTTACTCACAATTTCTTGATGGCTTGTGATTGGGTGTGTACTGTTTCATGCCTACACCCACAAAAATGCACATATGTGGTTGTTTGTATAGCAGTTCCTGACGTATGGTTACACATAAGTGGAAAAACACCTGACTCTAGTAATAATGTCTGCTGCAGTCTAAATATATTCCTGCTACTCAGAATTGCTAACTGGCATGATATAGTTAGCCAACACTGTAAAACATTCTTTAGACTGTTTAGATACCATGTTGTGTTCTGGTAGAAACCAGCTTTTGAGCAGCTTAAGAAGATACAGTCTAAAAGATGGTCATTTCCTTATTTATTGAAATGCTGGACCAGAGGTGATTGTTAAAATATATGTTCCAAGAGTTACAGCAAATTGTTTTAATCATACAGGGTTTTCAGGCTTTTTTCTGTCGCATGCAGTGAAAATAATTGCTAGTGTTGCTTTTGTCACCACCTTTTTAGTATTTCTGTCAGGTTATATAAAAACCCAAATGCAACTGATTTAATTCAATGTATGCAATGTTGCAAAGTAATTCAATAATATATTTAATAATGAAAGTATACGATAGTTCCAGTACCATTCATTGAAAAAGTGGAGAGCTGGTAACCACACTTTGTCACAGGATGTTCTGTTATTCACTGTTCTGTACTTGCTCCGCTGTAGATCTGGGTGATGGCTCTATCTGTGTGCTTTGTCTTCACTGTAACTATTGGCATATTCCCAGCTGTGACTGCAGAGGCCCAGACCTCTGTCGGTAAAGAAAGTTCTTGGGGTAAGAGTATGTTCACTCGAATGGGCTATGTATAAATGTTATAGATCTCCCCAAACTCTTTGTCATTTACTTGTTGGAAAACTCCTTATTTTTTACAGAAATTTACTTCATTCCCGTCAGTTGCTTCTTGCTCTTCAATCTGATGGACTGGGCTGGACGAAGCTTGACTGCACTGTGTATGTGGGTAAGTGGTGTCTTGTTTACTGTGGTGGAAAAAGTAGAGATAAATAATACACAAGTGAAAGTATAGGCATTGTGACAAATCTTCCTCAACTTAAAGTGGAAGCATTTTGGTGGTGTGTGGTCAATAATGGGTGTTACCAGTCCTTACACTTGTTGGGTTCGGCCTGAATTCGACACTCGCGCCAAAGGTCCCTTAAACTTTAGGACTCTTTGACCCCTCACAAACTGAGATGATTTTTCGTTTCTGCGTTTAATCACCAATCAAGGTCAGACTGTTACACTCGCCAACATCACACTCATGAGTTAACATGTGGGTGTAGTTTGGGCAGAATGATTTAACACTGATGTGAGTTTGGTTGAGTGTATTTAATGAAGGAAAACTACATTAAAATATGCATAAATCGAATTATATGAAAATTTAAAGAGTCAAAGTAAATATTTTTTGCTTGACAGTGTAATTAATTAAAATTTCAAGTACTTGGAGTCAATTAGCATAAGCGTAGACTTCGTCATGAAGATGGTTTGTGAAGGATGTTTCTACTTCTGGACAAACTCGCTCTTTGAAGCATGAATATAATACAGAACAAAGACTGAATGAACTGCCATTTCCACTCAGCAGACTTACTTTTGAGACAGTCCTGAATCAGTGATTGTGATACAGTTTTGTTTTCACTCACTGTGGTGTGTTTAATATATATATATATATATATATATATATGACACACACACACACATCCGTCCATCCATCCATTTTCTAAATCGCTTCTTTTGTTTCCTGGTCTCAGGAACACAAGCCAATCCCAGCTGACTACGGGCCTAAGGCAGGGTACACATAGATAAAACACTACTACATATTTTAAAATCTGGGTGTGTGGTTTTAATTGTTATTTATGGGTGTAGTGAGCCAAGATTTTGATGCTTTATAAAAGCAGTAAGGCACAGGGCATTACAATTAACGGGTATCATCCCACCTTCTGTCATGCAGAACCATTATTATGCACATTCTCTTGTTGTTTTCTCCTCTAGAATACCACAAGAACACATTTTGTATGTCAAAATCTCCTAGTCATTGGTTACTTTTTACTTATATGGCTTTTGTTTATATTTTAGTATTTTTTACCCCATATATCAAATGAAAAAACAAAGCAACCCAGCTCATGTCCCAGCTTTTTCTTGGTCTGAGTCTTTAAGGTCCCTGGTACATTCCACATATGCAGAGTCTTTGCACGGTCCAGAACAAACCAGCATCTGGTCTGGGTTTGTGTGTGTGTGTTTTCCAGGGAATCTGGATCAAAATATGTTCTACAATGAATGTTATAGACCAGAAACAAATCTGGAGTGATTCCCATTATTCAGAAAAAAAAGCTGCATTACGTAGATGTCTCCTGTGCACTGGGGGAAAACTTGTAAAAGGAATGCTTTGGGAAACAAGTTATGATCTGTGGTGATTCCTCAACACTCCTGCTAGCAATTTATGTACTGGCTGTTGCTCAACATCTAGTATTGCTAAAGCCGTGATAAAGTTGGAGATATAGGCTATATTTTTATGCCGATTTGGACACTCTGTGCCTGTCTCTGCTGCTTACCTAACATGATTTATCCTTAATTTCCCCTGTGATTGTCCCATGGCTTAGCAACAGCTTGGCAATTCTGTCATATTTTTTTTTAATGCAAACTTGAGTTGCTGAGACTGAGCATCTATGAAGGTTTTGATGTAAGACCTAAACATTCCCGGCCTGAGAAGGTTTTCAGTGTCTTGAAATACTTACTTCACTTTATCATACTGACAACATATTTTGTGTTTGCAGTTATGTGCTCATAGTTAAGTGCATAGTATTTTAAGTGTACACTTTCCATAACAGGCTCTATTGAGATATGCATCAATAATGTGTTTAATTTATTCTTTGCAACATTTGTCATTTTGTGTGCTGACCTTACCTCTATGACCTTTTGCCCTTAGCAGCTTGAGTTCATTTCAACATGCTGATCATTTCTACTTCCTAGTCTAAACTCTCTGAATGAATGTAGCACTGATCAGTTATGTTTTGAAGGAATTTTTTTTTTAATAACCAAAAGGAAACTTCTGTCAGCTAAATGACTGTCAGGTATTCAAAAAGGGCATTTAAATATCTAACCTGAGCTGCTGAGTTTGGGTAGGAAATCACTACGTTTCAAGGCAAGAATACCTTACATCAAATGTACTGGTGTCAGCTGTTCTAGCATCATGTTCTGTGTCTACCAGGTAATGTGTCCTGACTTTAAGCTCAATGTGAGGGTTGTCCTATCTCAAATGTCTCTCCTGACTCTCTCTTAAGAGAACCTGAACTTTGAGTCAAATCTAAAAAGAAATAAAGAGTGACTGGTGGGGGTGTACATAATTGCCTAAGAGAATTATTGAGGACATCATGTGAAATGAAAGTGACTATTTGTCATTGTGAACACATTCAAACACCACAACGACACCTCTGCATTTAACCCATTACACGTGGAGCAACAGCACCTGAGAGGCTGTGTAGCAGGACAGTACCTTGCTCAAGGGTACCTCAGTAGTGCTCGGGCTGGGACGGCTGGGAATGTTCTAACCACAAGGCCGCCCCTGCCCATCATGGAGACGCAGTGAAAGTGCTGAATGAAGGGAATACAGAGGCAGTGGTGTAAGCAGGGCTAATTGAGTTGTTGGAGTTCACAGAGGTCTACTTGGAGCTCAATAATGAAAGCATGTGGTAGGAGCAATTCCAAGACCATGATTCATTTCCCATTGCTGGAAAAAATGCTGCTGCATCCTTGTAGTAGTGTTAGTGACTTTGCATAGAAGTGTGTGTGTGTGTGTGTGTGTGTGTGTCTGGTGGTTTTTGTTGTACTACCACCTACCTGCTACAGCCAGCAAAATGACCATTTCATTCGGGTGGGCAGGTGATTTGTGATTTGTTGCAGTTTTGTAATAAAGTACATTCCATGGACATTGTTTTTTTCATGTATTTGAACAAGCAAACATTTCACTCTCTTTGATATTGCCTAGAGATAAAGGTGATACTCCAACAAATGATGCATCAAACTGACATTTTGTAGTCATTTTCATAATATAAATAATCAGATCAGTCACATGGGAAAAGTATACACCTTTACATTTATTTATTAACACCTGACATCTAGGGTATGGTGTTGTCTTCGCTATTGAAGTGTGTGGTGTAATTATGCCAAGATTTAAATAACTCTCTTGGGCCTTCCTAAAAAATGATGATGCCTGAGGTGGGTAAGTGGTTTAAAAACATCTTTAAATCATTTGAAATATTCCACTGTAAGGAAAATCAACTACTAGTAGAGTAGGTTTCAGATGACTGCCAATTTGTGAAGGACCACCTGCCACTGCAGATTCAACTCGAGAGTAGTCTCCAAGAACCCATAAATTGCATCATAGGTTTGACAGGTAACATTTGCAGTTGTTTGTGTGAAATATCATATATCTACAATCTGACTAGACAAATGTTATCTGCATGGGGGGCAAATTTCTCTTCGAAAAGAATTACGGAACAATACCACAGTTTGCCAAAGAACATGTAGTTATAGGCCAAGTCTTTCTGAATAATGTAGATGGAATTGTTTGACCACATTAAATGCTCAGTTATCCATAATATTAAATATGTAAACGGATATGGACGGAGCATTCTGTCTTTGGTCAAAATTTTCAGAAAGTGATGTCCGAGACTGGTAGACATTTATGCAGAGGTCCTACTTCTGAGGCCAAGGGTGTACTTACTTTCTCCACAGATGAATATTATATCTGTTGACCTTTTTGTTGGAAAATGATTGGTGATCTTTGTGGTTTGTTCAGATGTATCCCCATTTACCTGTATGCACTGTGGTTTTGCTCAGGTGTATCCACTTTTCCTGTTGGCACTGTGGTTTTGTTCAGGTGTATCTACTTTACCTGTAGGATTGGTTCCCTTTCTGTGCCTTGGTTCCTCTGTAGGTTTCTTTCTACAGCTTAGGGAGTTTTTCCTTCCTTCTGTCACCTTTGGTGTGCTCAGTGGGACCTCAAATCTGGTTTCTGTAAAGCTGTTTTGTGACATCAGTTGCAAAAAGTGCTGTAGAAATAAACTTGACTAACATTGCTAGTGCATATGCATAGTTCAGCCCTTGTTTTTCTCATCTCTCCACAGCCTGGCAAAGACAGCAACTGGTTGCCCGTGCTGGTAATAGCACGTGTAGTGTTTATCCCTCTCTTCATTCTGTGTAATGTGCAGCCCAGGCACCACCTGCCCGTCGTGTTCGGTCATGATGCCTGGTACATTATCTTCATGATCCTCTTCTCATTCAGCAATGGCTACCTGGCCAGCCTCTGCATGTGCTTTGGACCGAAGTGAGTATGCAGTAGTCACATCATATAGAAGAATTCTAAGCTGATGTCTACAGTAGATTAAAACTGATGACAGTTGTCTGTTAATGTTGTCATGGTTCGTCATAGGGCTGCATACTATAGAATGTGATGCACGATCCGGAACGAATGTAGTACAAACCCTGATTTCCCATCCATCCATCTATCCTCCCACCCTTTTTTTAATGCAACTGCTAGGACAAGTGTGCACTTTTTATGTCAATAGTTCTACTGCATATGTGCCAAATTTAGTACATAAAAGTTTAAGATTTAATTTCTGCATTTTGCATTTTTCATTACACCAGTGCAATATCTAGGAATGAATATAGAATTAATTTTGTATATTGTGAAAAATGCTCCAACAGGTTTGTACCTATTGTTGCAATACATTTTATACAAGACCTAGAGTAATAATCTTTATGTTTTTAGACTATTAGTAAAGAATAATATCATTGTTTAGCTCCTCTTGTGTGTGCATACATGCACATGTCCTTTTGCAGGTGTACGCTTTGTATTTGGCTGGATAGCTTAGTAGATCATTCAGGTTCCACACTCAGAAAGAAGCTCCTATGTTCAAATTTTAGACACAAATGTCACATTCTCTCATGAAAACTCATGTAACTATGATAAAGACTATGATTCCATAGCTTCAGGGTGGACCAAACACCATGAATAAAGCATTCTGATGTTGGTGCAGGGCATTTTTAAACAAAATACATTGTAAGTAAAAAGCGTTTCTCACAGATTTCCATGTGCTTGTGGGTAGGTGGGGTTTATTGTTTGTTTTTTTTGGGGGGGGGGGTTTTCTGGTAATTTCTGGAACCACTTCCTCTTTTGCTAATATTGTGCTGTTTGGTTTGTGTCCCACAGGAAAGTGTCCCAGCATGAAGCAGAGACCGCAGGGGCCATCATGGCCTTTTTCCTATCTCTAGGCCTGGCGCTGGGAGCTGTTCTGTCCTTTGGTTTCAGGGCAATGATCTAGAATCTGGTTCTGTAGCTATTCGTCACTCTTCCCCCTAAGAGGAGTAGTATTGTCATAAGTATTGCCAATAGTTTCACTTAGAAACAAGAGGGTTTTATAATTGGACTCAAGAGAACATCCGCTTTGTCTAAACAGAGAAGGTTGCTTATTTGGAAAGGCTACTGAATTAACCTGTCTATGCCATTGTTCTTATGTTTTCACACAAACCAAATCCGTAGGAAACTGGAACAGACACTGGGGTTGGGGGATGGTGGTGACACTATTTCTCAGTTCTCCTCTTGGGCCATTTTGCAACTGAAGCATTTCTTTCCTTGATGTTTTTAGTGTGTACAGTACTTTTAGTTTAGACTAGTAATAGAAGGACCACTGAATCCTTAGCGGAGTTGATGAGGTTCAGTTTTTTTTTTTAATTACGCCTGGCTTTTACTGTATTATTTACTATCCTTGTGTTTTACGTAATAGTCCTATAAAAATTATTTGTTTCTGCAAAACAGTAGTAAAAACTGTCATTAATGTTGACATAGAGGCCTTTAAAATCTTTTTACAGGTTTATTCTCTCTAATACACATGGTCAGTTCAGTCCGTTCAAATCATACGACTTTATGGATTTTATTTCTGTTTTGTTTTTTTAAATGTTTTTTTTAATGTGTTTATTTGTTATTAAATTTGTAGAACTCTTTGGTTAATAAAGAGAGGCCTGACTGCCTTATCTCTGGCATTTCTGATTGTTTATTTTAACAGTTATGTTCTGATGATACTGTTGTTCCCATAGTCCAAAAGGAGGCAGGGAAATGTTAGCAATTAACAATAGGCTACTAATAAAAAACTACTTTTAACGCTTTTAACGCTTTGCCAGAACAAGCTGCCAGCCTTCTCTTCAGAAATCACTGCAGTGTTCATCCTCTGAATGGGCTTTTATAGAAAAAGTGAACTAAAAGGAAGTTTATGCATAATGTATGAGGAGGCATCAAGCTAGTGTTTTTTTTTTTTGCCTCATGGAATGTGGTCTAGATACAGTAGTTTTCCAGAAAATTCTACCTCCCAAATTGGTATGGAACCAAACTTGGTCTCAGCACTAACCCCTTAAATGGCCAGGAGCTGACAAAGCTTTAGCACAGTTTTATCATTTAGAATAAGTTTTTGGAAGAAATTAATCAATCTAGAGTTGACTAAAGTATTTGAGACATCAGCGATCCAATTATGTTTTATTTTTTGAAATTCTAAATTAAAAACATGCACATTGTACACAGAGAACACACTTCTGCACATTTAATAGACAATTACTGTTTATTCTTTAAACACATGGGGGATTAAATTGGTGCATTAAATTTGCAGTAAGTGTTCTGTAGAGGGTGTTACCCTTTTTCCACTTTGAAAGTTAAAATGTTTCATTGACCCAAAGATAATTCTGAATGGAGTTGATACTTTCGGCTAAGCACATGGCTAATATCCGTTGCAGATTCACAGTAGGGTGGATCTAGATCTCAGTCAGGATGTTCGCGCTGATTTCAGTACCTAGTGTGTAGGTCTCTGCTGGAAGTGGCGGGGGCGACATGACAAACTGTTCCGGCAATAGATCCGTTTGATGTCCCCTGGGGCCCAATTGCTTCTAAATTGGGAGGCAAGGAAAGACAGCCTTGAAGTGAAAGGCAGGAACTGTGCGAGCGTAAACGGATGAACTAATTTCTACTAGTAAAAACATCTTTCATCTTTTCATGGGAAAGGAATGGAAGTACTTATACAATTTCAGATCTCTCATAAATATATAGGACTCTGAGCTTCTTTGCCAGAGCTTAGATCGCATAACATGGCTTAAAACACAACAAAAAAAATTTCAACTTATCCTAGGAACAAAGATTCATTGCTGTCCTCCAACAGATTGTGTTATGAGTGTTTGGATATAATTTCCCTATTCATCTGCTACTGGGGAAATCTTTCTGACTATATGACCAGACGAAACCTTGCAGTGTGGTATGGTAAATGAGAATCAGACCATAGTTTGCTGTATGTTTTATAGCTCAAAATATGTTCAAATAAGCCTTGGTAGTGGTTACAACATGCACAACAGCAGTTTATATAAAAACTTTCACCAAAGATCTGTATGGAGTAAAGACAAGTAAATGATCAAAATGTACTTCTAGCTTAATCTGCGATGTATTAAATTAACAAACGAGTCCTTTGATTACAAAAATTGCCATCATCACGAAACACTGCTGGCTATCTAGTCTGCAGTGCCCATGGTGATTTTAAATACTTATTTCCTAATACCAGATTAAACCAAAATAAGTTCCATTTACCTTCTTTTTTCATCTGCATTACTGTACTTCTAGCAGGAAGGACAACAACATTTTTTCTACGATAATCTAAATGTTTAGATCACTACTGCTAGTTTGTCGCTGTGGTGCAGACTAACACAGGCAATTCAGAAGTCCCCACCCACCCAAATAATACTATGCAAAAATAATACATATACAGGCCTATTAATTTAAGAAATATCAGCTCTATACAATGGAAACACATAATTTAAAAAAATAACAGCTTCAGGGAACCCCTGGTGGATCGGAGGCCTTAAAAGACTTCTTTTATGACTTATAGCAAGAAAGAGCCATAAATACCCTGTTTCATTAAAGTTTGTGTACAGAACATTTTACAGACTCAGAATGACTTTCAAGTCATTTCTGTAACTTGTCCAGATTTGATCTGCCCTCCCTGCAGTACATTTACACCAGGCACTGGAGGACCAGAGCATTAAGGACTCTTCCCACCTCAGTAACTGTCCGCCTGTACCCTCAGTTCATAAGGCCTAAACCAGGACATGCCTCATGTTCAATAGGACTCACCTGGACTATACACCCCACTACACAGCTGTACTGCAACCTGGCATAGGCAACTGCTCTGCAGACACAGCCATAGACACTATAATATAAAGCTATTTGCACATTGCCATTTACACTATGACACTAAACTTAACACAAATCACGTATTGCTATATCATCTATTTACAGATTCAATTTTGTGTGTGATACTGTTTTTATATATATACTGTGGGTTCGGAAAGTATTCAGACCCACTTCAATTTTTCACTTTTTGTCATATTACAGCCATTTGCTAAAATCATTTAAATTATTTTTCTCCCTCATTAATGTACATACAGCACCCCATATTGACAGACAAAAAGAAGAATTTTTGAAATTTTTGCAGATTTATTAAAAAAGAAAAACTGAAATATCACATGGTCCTAAGTATTCAGACCCTCAGTATTTAGTAAAAGCACCTTTTGAGCTAATACACACCTGGATTTGGGAATCCTCTGCCATTCCTCCTTGCAGATCCTCTCCAGTTCTGTCAGGTTGGATGGTAAACGTTGGTGGACAGCC
>JBBPDA010111804.1:0-30946 GCA_037974385.1 Arnoldichthys spilopterus
CATTGTTCACATAGATAAATATAGATAACATGTTAGTGCAATGCGACATTAATTTAAACAATGCTGTTAGTTTTGGGTGGAAGCACAATGGCTGGCAGAATATACCAGGCAGGCAGAATGTGTATTATACTATATATTTTCAGCTGGGGGTTATAGAACAGCTGAAAGTTGTGGTGCTGTGACCTGATTAAGAAGAAATCAGTAATGAATCTGATCTAATAGGTCATTCAGGTAAGACTACATTGAAATTGCCTAAATGGAAAATGCTGTGATGCATCACAGAACATGTAACACTTTAGATAATGGGTTTGCCAAAACAACATCCTTCACCAATAGCACTTTATCCAGTATGATTATCTGATTGCGCACCATAACATGTCAGCGTAATAAAAACTCACTGCTTTCTATAAAAAGCGTTATCAGTTTGTGCTACCATAGCAACACACTCATGCACAATAACCATGGAACATAATAAATACCACAACACCTTGAGAAACAACTAAACAATTAATGATATATGTAATGTATATAGAACCATACTGCTGGAATGCTAAGAGTCTATGACCATGACTCCTACGTAGGGATGATTGATAATTCAAGATCACAGCAGTATGGGCAGACTGGTGCTCTGAAAAATGATTGGCTCTGGATTTTGCCAATATTTCAGATCAATATTTGATGACCTTTATTGCTCTCCAGAAGAGCAGCGTCTGTGTTTTATTCATCTTACTGCATTTGTAACCCTATAGAAATACAGTGGTGTTTGAAAGTTTGTGAACCCTTTGAGATATCTTCATAAATATGAGCTAAAACATCATCAGACATCCTAAAATTAGATAAGTGAAGATTATATTTGGACATTTATTTACTGTTCTGGAATAACATTAAAACACAGTTATGCCTAGCTCTAGCATTACCGAATTAGTGATTTACTACACCTGTATTTGAATGAAGGGCTACAATACAAAAACATGAATATTATTTTTCAACCCTTTAATTTCCTGATCAATTATTTGGTCAAGCAAAATTTGAGTCCCTATATTTTATGTAAACATTCACTGAACTTAACTCAACCTGATGCCTCGGTCACTGCCACTTGGTTTATGTGTTATGGTAAAAAAAAAATCCACTGGTTTTCCCTGTGTTTTTAATTAGCAGACCTTGACATTGAGATTCTTCACTGGATGTTAGACAAAGTTATGCTAGTTACAGGCAATTCTGTTGCACAGAAGATGTTTTATGAATTTCTCGGAGAACTTTTAAGCCAATTCAAGAATTTTATTTAAATTTTCACTAATGTGTTGATGTATTCAATGTTTTACGATCAGGAAAAATATCTGACCTGTTGCAAAGAGGTCTATGTTTAAAAAATGATCAGGTTGTTTAAAGAAAAAACTAAAAAAATTATTGTCCCTAATTATTTTGCACAGAAAATGTTTCCATTGCTTTTTTTCTTGATGTGGCCGTTAAAGTGTTAAGGGCAATTTTGACACCATAGAAAAGAGTTGGATGCACTTAAGAGAGCATGCCAATGTTTCTGTTTCACTCACACAGAATTTTGAAAATGGGTCAAATGTTTAATAGACATGTTCTTTCCCTAAAACACTGCTGAGATCATTTCATCAACCCTCAAATCACGCCATTCAAATTGCAAAAAAATGAACAGAGCTTTGACGACTAAATTACTGCCCATATAGACTTGCACTAGAACAAGAAAACAAAACACAACAAGAATCAGTGAAATCAGCAAGTTCAGGTTAAAACTATTAAATGTCCTCGGATATACACATCAAAGTGAAAAAATGAAGTGAAAGTGAAGTGAAAGTGACTATTTGTCATTGTGAATATTGAATGTAAAACAGTGTATAAAAAAGTACCAGGAAAACAACACAGACAGTTCTGTACAGTATCAAAGTGCAACACAAAACTGTAGAGCTTTACAGTGTAGCACAGCACATGCACACAAAGACCTGAGGACTGAATATGTAACCTCCAGATTCAATGAGAGCTCTAATCATGGCCTTCAATTAGACAGAAAGTCAACCAGAGGGCCTTTCAAGCAGTGAGTGCTCTCTCGCACTGTCTTTTAATCGACTTGTGAGTGTAGCAGCATGTTGCAATCAATCCCATTACAGTAAGTGACACTAAATCCAAAGCAATTATCTGTGGGGCACTAGTCAGCTTTTGAGATCCCAAGCACAGTGTTGACAGTAGAGCTGGTAGATATTTTAACCTTTTTCACACTCACTTTTTAAATGAACATTTCAACAACAGAACACAAAATATTGTACTTTACACTGCTCTGAATTCATACAAAAACCTGGAAAGTTTAGCACTGATGATGATGATGTACTGGACTGATATCAGTACCAATCTTATTCTTTGGAATGATATTACTCAGACATCAATGGTCCACATTAAATCTTTGAAAGACAGACTTAGCTCTACTAGCCCATTTATACCAGCCGCTCTGGCTGTTTCAGCCATTATGTGATTTTGTAAGAGTTCTAGGAGTATGTGATTTGAAGGGAAACTCTGAGCAGAATAAAAATGTCAGCTACTACTGCATGAGCTGTAAACATGCTACGACTAGGAAGACTAAGAAGGACTTTTGCCTGAATACCAGGAAAACCCAATTCTGCTGACTTATCTTGAGGGTAAGAATTTCTGAAAGGCAAAAGTGTTTAGGGTAGAGCTTTAAGGACACGCTGCTGGGAACCTGAATATCACACCTATATTTATCAACCTCTACATCAGTGGTGACGGTAGCAATCAGGATTTCTTTCATGCTGTGGTTGTTTGTTTTTTATTTATTTATTTATGCAGTGATTGCAAAATATACTTCGGAGTGGTGTTGGCCCTCCTGAAGAATGTCAAAAGAGATTTACTAGACCCCCTGCAGTTTGTCTACTGGGTAAACAGGTCGGTGGAAAACGCAGTAAACAAGTGGTGCGGTCATAACAAAGCTCAAAACTGTGGAGATAACAGTGAATTTTAAAAGACAGCACTGCACCCCCGCACAATACCCAACATCCCTGTGTAGACTGCGGAAGTATTTGGGAACTACCATTTGCCAAGAACAAGACCAACATCAACTCCATCCCCAAATAGGCCCAGAAAATTAAGAAAGTTTGCCACGAAAGCTGTTGCGTCAGTTTTACAATCCTGCCAGTTGTTCAGTTGAGCGCATCCATCACGTTCAGGCTGGCAAAGCCACAAAACAGGATAGGAAAAAATTGCAATGAACAGTGAGGACAGGTGAAAAAAAAAATCATTGATGCCCCCCCCTGCCCACCTTCTTTACTCTGCAAGAACCAGGAAACGAGCAGGGAAAATCATCACTTTTCAGGCATTTTCAGCTCCTCCTTTCTACAGGACCCGGTACGCCAAGACTTCTAGAGACAAAAGCAGTTACTATCCTCATGTCTTCTTCTTCATAAACAGCTGCACAGCTCGGTCATATGTAATACCAGTTACTCTCGTTTCTCAGCACCTGCTTCACATCCACATTACCATAACATACACATACTGATAGACCATTTAATTCCCTCAAATGATGTACATTCTGTTAACAAGATCACACTTGAGTAATTTACACTGTTTTTGTCTACACCACCATGCAAACTTATGTTTATTGCTGGTCTTATATAATCTGTACATTGCTTGCATACTGTGTAATGTATATTATACATGGTGTAGTGTGTATTGTATATGGATATATAGTGTATAGTCTGTAATTAATATGTACATTGTCTATACAGTGTGTGGTATTAGAGCGGCATCATCGGCTGGGACCAAATTCCTTGTTTGCGAACATACTTGTCCAGTTAATCTGATACTGATTCTGATAGCATTTACATCTATTTTCATTTATTCATTTGGATGACGCTTTTATCCAAAACGACTTCCAATACGTGGAACAGTGTAGTGGGACGGTGCCTTGCTCAAGGGTACCTCAGTAGTGCTCGGGCCGGGACCTGAACCTGCGACCTTCAGGTCCCAAGGGCAGTGTCCTACACACTAGGCCATAGACCATAGCATGACAAAAAGGTCAAAATGACCATTTAAGAGCAGCTGCCTTACAAAGCGAAAACTCAAAGTTGCACAAATACACATTTTAACTTTGTGTAATCTTTTTATTTGGCATATTTTCATACAGGACCACTTCAACAAGAGATACATATATCACTACATATTCTTTGCAGTTCTAGGACACTCTGCCTGAAACATAATGCACAACTGAATTAAATCTTTGTCTGAGTTACACAAACCTTATTTGATTATGAAGTAATTGCAATGGCTTTAAATATTTGTATATTCATACCCCTATGTTCTATTGATGTATTCAGGAAGAAACATACTGCTACTACAATCTACAATTTGAGATAAACTCGTTCAGTGTTTATTGGACCAGCACATGGAAGCAATGTTTTCATTTCAATCAGAGCTCATAGGAGACAAGGAGAACCTTTGCTGTTGAAATACTGCAACCTTCCACCATCAGATATCACTGAGAGTTGTTTTCTGCTATATCTGTCCTTTCTTTTCAAAATTACCATCAAGTCTGAGTGACTGAGATAACAGTGAAAGCAGAGACCGAACACTTCAGAGGAGAGACATGATCGATCATGCATATTATGGGCGGCCTAGGCTTACATTTGCTGGGGGAAAATGGCTATTTGCACAGGAGAGGATGCAAAATGACAGCACGAATCACTATCAGAAAGGTTATTTTAGTCACAGGCATCTACCTGTGTGAGACAAGGCTTTGTAGTCATGACAGGCCTAAATAGATGTTATCCAAAATAGTGGATAAAATATGGAGACATACAATAATCACTATTAAAAATAATTATATAAAATAATAGCCGTGGCAAAATATTAGGATGTGTTGGCAGCTGTAGGAAAGCAAAGGCCAAAGACGTTTCTCTTGCAATTCTCTGCTCCACAGGAGACTTAACCAAGAGAAGACTTTAATGTTATGTATCCAAGCAACACACAACCAAAGTTGGCTAAAAAAGAAAAAGACAGACTGTTTTATTGGTTGCACTTGATTTTACTGCAGGAACAATGGAGGACCATGTTAAGCACTTCTGACAGTTGCCTGAGAGGAGCTTGTCCTTTGTTTTATGTCTTCCAAGTTGCAACAGGTGTGAGAACAATAGCACAAGTAGCAAATTACTGGGTTTAGTAATAACAGGTAAGAAAGACTCATTGTACAAACACTGCACTTTGAAATACTGCCAGTATTAATACTGAAATACTTAATAATAAATAAATGATGATGATGATGATGAATAAATAAATGAATGAATGAATAAATAATAATAATGATGATATTATTATTATTATTTGTTATTACTGATATTTTTACAGATATAAATTTGCACTTTTCATAGCAGTTGTTCAGAGTTGGAGTTAGTATTAGACAAATACACAAACTATAAAAGGTTTTGTTGTATCCTGTATTTACACTATATGGTAACCCAGTGCTCTTGTAGATTAGGTGCCTAAAACATTTAACTACTGGGTAAATTTCCATCTTCTCAGAAACAGGAGAAGCGGTAACAATGGCTGCTGCTAGTGGAGCTCATGAACAGGCGCTGCCCACTCCTCCTACATGAATGGGTTAAATGCAGAGGTCACATATTGTTGTGGTGCACTGTGTGCTGTGCTGTGCTCACAATGGCAGTCACTCACTTACTCATTTAGCCATCACAATAATCAATTTTCCCTGCCTTCAGCACATCAGCTTTAAGAACTGACTGACAGGTGCCATTGCTATGAAATAACTGGGTAGTCTGTGTTGGTGTTTTTTCACCTGTCAGTGGTATTATTGTTATAGCTGATCAGTGTTCATGTGTAAAAAATGAAGGTTTGTTCTGTTGTCATCTGCCATCAGCCATTTCCTTATGCATTCTACCAGCTGTAGGCCTGAATATCTTATTTTCCTTCACAAGTGGCACCACTGATTCAAATGTTCCCTTTCAGTCACGGTCACAGTGTTGAGCAACAGCTTTAGCCCAGTAAATATTCCTAAATCTTTCCCACTTGGCTAGAGTATCCATTTACTTGGCCATGCAGATTGCAAGCATTTGTTTATCCCACAGTAACACAGTTCTGAGGGATGCCATGCCTACCGAGTGGGCATTGCTCCAGAGGGGCAACCCATGCCAAAGCTAACTTAATCCCTTTGCATAACTCCCCCAAACTTGGACAACAGTTCATACAGGACCTAGTCATAGTTCCTTAAGAGGCATTGAGAAAGGAGATTTTTGAAAGCAGGGCATATGTGACTCAAGATGACCTTCTGTCAGGTATAAAGAGCTCAGCCATGTGATGTGAACTATTTCTCACTGGCAGCTCCTTGGAACAAGCCAGGAAATTCTGCTGGAAGTGCAGACTTTCCACAGGTTGTGTTCATAAACACATATTTCATTAGAAATATCAGTGTTGTGCAATTAACCTTTGCATCCTTAACATTTGAGCCACTTTTGGTCATTGCTTGTAATTGAAACGAACAGAACAAAACACATGACGCTGTTGAAAAGGATGTCAAATAAAATTGAATACAAGTGAATGTTTAATAGACACCTTATGTGAGTCCAAGTCAAGTCTTTTTTGGTATATGTGAAAGTGACTATTTGTCATTGTAAACACACTCAAGCACCACAACGAAATGTGACCTCTGCATTTAACCCATCACACGTGCACACGTGGAGCAGCACGCAGCTACCAATAGCGCCCGGGGAGCAGTGTAATGGGACGGTACCTTGCTCATAAATGGTTAGGCCTAGACCAGAAAGATGTTCAAATCTTGTAAAAATGAAAGTGCTCTGAGCGATCTAGGTGTTTTGTAGTGGTGCGTGGTTGACTTTGGTACGACAATACATTTGTGTTTGTTTCCCTCTGTTCAACTCCAACCAGCAGGCCACACTCTAATCCTGATTGTTACCTGTAGGGGGCAGTAATAAGACCGCCCAGAGCATCTTTACCTGGTGGTTTGAAAGTCATCCTTCACTGTATTAGTGAAATATGGATTAGTTTACGTTATTAGTCATTGCTGTGTTAAAAATCCTTCTGATACAGCAAAAACATTGTCGCCGCTACTGGGCTCATGCTCTGACTAAAGAATCATGGGACAAATACGGCCCTTGAACTAGACTAACGACATGTAAACGCAATAAAGGCATTTTCTTTACGATTCTTCTGCTTTTTCTTTTCACCAGAAACTGCTAAGAAAAAGATTCATGGAATGCGATGCGAACGTGCAGTTGACCGAACGCGAGTCCTGAAAGCCTGTATGGATGATCTAATTCGCTCCAACATGCAGAAAATCTGTCATCATTTAATCTGCAGTCACCAGAAAAACGCTTGATTTATGGCCTTAATCAAATGAAGCAGAAAAATTCACAGTTGAGTAAGGCGGAAAACCTTATCTAGATGCACTAGGGATACACCAATCAGATACTGATATCAGATAGCTGGATTGGGTATTGGAAAACACGATCTGATCCATGGGACCGATCTACTCAACACAATTCGGTTATTCTATGTCCGCGTACATAACTGTAATTCTTGTACATTTTTATGATTTTTTTTTTACCAGGTTGCTGGTGCACAGTTATTATTTTAATAATTAATCAGTTTACATATATTTGCTACTGTACTCAGTATCAACTCATACCCAAAGCTCAGGTATTGGTATTGGGACTGAAAATGTCAGATCGGTGCATCCCTAGTGAGAACCCACGGGTTCACAAAAAAGACAAACAAGCTACATGCCAAACCCACAGCAACTCTTCTCTTTTAAATATCACACCAGCTGTAGTCTCCACTACACCTCTGACCAACAGCCAACTGACGCCGACTCTTCCACTCCCCTGATCATCTGAATAGCATGAGTCTGGGTGTATTTACTGACTGGCTTGGCAGCCTTTTTGAAAATAAATCCCAGCATGGAAGCAAATCCAGGACAACATGAGGGCAGAGATAAGGAGCCACATTGGCAGAAATGATCCCTGAACATGCAACACTTTCACTCAAGCTTAGTTCTGTGCTCCCAGAGGAAAAAGGAGGGAAGTTAAAACAGCCTTGTAATTTCTATTAGGCTTCCTCTTTGATGCTGGTTGCTTTAGCCACACTCTCTATTCTGCCTCGATCATATCTACTTGAGGCAGTAACAGCATATTTGTATGATAAAAAGCAAGTCAATTACCCCGAGCTGTGATTTTAATCTTTGTCTGAATGTGGTCAGACACAAACACTTACTCACATTTCTGAAAAAGGGGGTTTAACAAGGTGGCATTCTTGTCACGGCTGCAAAAACCACCCCAGACAAAGCCCAAAAGGAAGATTGTGTGAATTTTTGTAATGTTTTTAAAGTTTCCCTCTTTAATCTGAAATGCTTTGATACAGGCACCCACACAGCCATGAATGAATGGGCCTGTAAATGGCTTATAAATGGCAGTGAGCAAAGAGGGTTTGTAAATGCAAAACTACATTCAGAGCGTTCCGCATATTAAAGCCAATGGATAGAAAACCAGAGACAGATGATTCACACTTCAGTCCCTTAGGCCGTGCCTCCATCTGTAACTGCTCCAGCTGAAGCTAAGCAAGCGCTCAGCATTCCTGTAGTGTAAGAGCAGGCGGTGGACAGAATTTTCATGATCACAACATGGCCTAAAAATAGACATGTCATTCCATTTATTTAGAAATCTAATCCATTTTCAATATGATCTGGCCAAAATCACTAAAACATTACTATGGGAAATGACACGTCCTATCAGGGCTCCAAACTAGATGTATAAATCAAAAGTTTCATCACGATTCCATCCAATCTGATTTTCGATACTTCAAAATTTGCAGCGTTGTGATTCGGTTCAATGTGATTTGGTTGATTCAGTTTGATACTGGGGTCTACATCAGGATTTCACACAATCTGCTAATCTCCATGATCTCACACAGGCAAACAAATTATTACGTGAACATGTTATTTTTAAAGGTCAAATACAGCTGTGTAGTCGTAAGCAAAAGCAGCTTCTTAGTACAAAACACTGCATATTGTAAAATGAAGCAATGCATCGATGCATTGATACAGATCAATTTGTTGTTACACCCCAAGTAATCATGCCTGACTGTTCAGGAACAGAAATTAACCTGACATTTCTGCCACCAGTTAATAACAGCCATCCATCCATTTTCTAAACCGCTTCTTCTGTTTCGCATGGAAGCTTGAGCCAATCCCAGCTGACTAAGGTGGGGTTCACCCAAGACAGGAGGCCATCACAGGGCACATAGACAGACAACCATTCATACACACACACATACACACCTACCAATTTTTTTTAGAGTATCCGATCAATCTACTGCAAGCCTTTGGACAGTCGGAGGAAACCCACGCGAACATGGTTAGAGCTTGCAAACTCCACACAAAAAGGCCCCTGTGGCTTACCCAGGGATCAAACCCAGGACCTTCTAGCTTTTGTTTTGTTTGTTTTGATGCATGTAGGAGGCAAAATGATCAGTCAAATGGGGAGAAATTGTTTTTGCATTTTGAAATATTACTTGAAATTAAAGTCATTTATTTTCTTTGAGTGTTGTGATTGTTTCAGCTTGGCTACGGCTGTCGCAATCAAGTGTACTGGTAATTTACTGGTTATTTAGCAATTATAATAATCATTCATATCAATCGCTGTAATTACATACACACTTAACAGCAGCAAACGTTTTACTTCATATACATAAAATCTGTGAATACAAATAATATTGTGAGATCCTGCTGGTGTGGGTTCCCTCTCTTTCAGTCAAAAAAGCAGGGGGCTTTCTCTTCACTAGTTCATCACACTTTTGCCACAGGGCTGACTCAAGAGCAAGGGAGACAGCATGAAGAAGAGTGTGAGTGAAGCGGAGACAAGAGCAGCCCATCTGCTCTAGTCAAACATCAAACCCAGCATTGCTCCCACAGACATGGCCTGATCCTCAGCAGAGAGAGAGAGACAGAGAGGGGAAGAGAGAGAGGTCTCCTAGAAGCATTACAGCTTCAACCTCTGTATGTAGCAACTACAGTAGATCCACACATCAAACACCATCTTCACATTCTCTAAATTCATCAGTTTAAGCCAGATGACAGAAATTAAATGAAAAATAAGAATTTAAATTGACCAAATTGATGCTCGTCGAGTGGATTATGCAGAGCAGGGCTGTTCTTGTCAGACATCCAACCTAAACAGAGCGCTGTGTGCATGCCACAGCCACTTCCAGGGTTAGTCATCTTTCCATTATGTTGCAAGTGGACATCAAAAGACGTGCTACAATGCATGAAGCAATTTCTTGTTCTCCGAAACACTTCTCCATCACAAAAGGTTCATCATAAGCAGCAGGGACACCGCTGCTCCCATGTATGTTGACACAACAAGCGCAGCCTATGAGCATGGCTATAAATAGATTGGCAATCAAGGTTTCGCCACAGGATAGAACATCCACTCACTCTACACAGCCAGACCACTGCTAGTGAAACAACCTGGATGATGTATTTACAGTATTCACAGAAATTCTGACGGAAAGAGTAGATGACTTTTTATGATGGGCTCGCAGACATGAAAACAAAGTTGTGGATGAGGTCCATCTGAAATGGAGCAAATGGGAGCAGCATAGTGGGACTCAAATACAGATGTGATCTTTTCCTCCTTTACTAATCCAATACAGGCAGGAGTAAATAAATCAATACAGTGTAGTATAGAATATTTTCCATTCAATCATTTTTCAAAGTCGGGGTACACCCAGAACAGGAGGCCAACCCATCACAGGACAACACAGAGATGGACAACCATTCACACACAGTCACACTCATGGGCAATTTAGAGTATCCAGTCAACCTATCACAAGCCTTTGGACAGTGAGTAGAAAAGGAGAAGAAAACTCATGCAAACATGGGAAAACCCACCAGCACTAACCACTGCACCACCCCGCAATATTTTTCAGGACAATATTATATCAATACAGTGTCGCAAAGGATCGATATTTATTTATTTAATATTATCTTATATTATTTTTAATAATATTATTATTTTTTAAAAAATTAATGTATTTGGTTTATAGGTCTAATCTAAAAATACTGTTTCTGAAGTCCACTAGACGGCAAGATACTCTTGCATCACAGCAGAAATTGGACCCCTGTAGAAGCCAAAGAATCACAATATCAATATCTCAGAATCAATATCTCACTTCTACCCATGGATTTTTGGTAAAAAAAAAACAACTCCCTCCCCAAAGCCTCATGCCACAACATATGTACATAGGCTAAAATGTCTGAAGGCCTGGTAACTAATCTGTCACTAGGGATGCACCAATCTGATACTGGCTCAAATAGTTAGAACAGGTATCAGTAACAATGGGCCAATCGATGAAAAAACTAAGATGCTTCTTTTAATAATAAGATAAGAAGAACTTTCTGTGCCATTTACATGCTCAGTGCAACAAAGATAGAAACAGAGCAGAAGCAGAAACACTATAGTTAAGAAAAAAATTTATTTATATGTTTATATGTATTTCTTACATTTTATTTCACAAAATTAGGAAAGCAATGTTTAAATCAGGCCCGATGATGCCTTGCACATAAAAAAAATGTTTCCAGTCTCTTCCACACAGTGAAACATACAGCTTATTACTTAAACACTGGTATCAGATCAGCATTCAGTATCAGCCCATACCCAAAGCCCACTGTTTGCTGTGCAAGCACAATAGGACAGATCACATATCTCCATGTGACGGGTCAGAATTCACATTGTTGGTTTTTACTCTCTTTTTACTCTTTTTACAGGACTTTCGCAATCTCTGAGACAATACATTGTCCATGCTGAGAAAAGGCATAGCATGTGCACTGAGTAAAACAAAGCATCTGCGGGTGGTGCTCTTGAAATAACAGGACAACAGCCTTCTCAGTGCCTAGAGTAACTCTATCAATGTCTACAATGAAAGTTCCCTTTATTGAATGTGGTATCACTCATGGCAGTGTCTGACTGCCTTTCTACTGAGCCCTCATAAGCCTCACTTCTGCAGTCATAAGGCAGTAACTCAGAGGCCTCATAAAACTTGGCGAAGCTGCCCTTGAAAGAGGAGAATGGCTCAAATGTGCAAATGAGAACGACCAACGGTGTCAGAATGTGCGCTCACGTAGAGCTGAGCGATCAGTTATACAGGAGATGATGCAACTCCTAACAATCTTTCATCTCTTGCTTTTTCTGTTCAAAGACCGAACGGCTGTTTCGGTCAGAGGCTGTTTTGTTCCGCCTTGTGACTCACTCAACAAATGGACATGAATGTGTCTCATGTGTGAGATGTCTTTGAATTTTCTCACCCTGGCACTGAGTGTGTCTCTTTGTCTAGCTCTTCGACTGCCATCCTCCAGCGTGATCCCCTTTGTATGCAACCTCATCTCTCCATCTTTCATTCATGGTCCCTCGTTCCCCCCACAAGAGATCGTAAGAGGGGGCTGCAGCCTACTACTGACTTTCTGAAAAATCTCTCTTGGATAAGTCATGCGTCTAAAGGAGGTATTCAAACAGTTACTCCGGAGAGGTAAAGTCAGGACTGGGACAGGTCTGATCGTGGTCCACTTTCTGTTGTCAGGGGGGCCGTATGGTGCCTGTTGTTGCTATTTTTCCCAGTTCACCAGGATAAGAAATAGGTCAGAGTCAAAAGAGCAGATTAATTTGGACATTGCGACCTCAGGGTCTCTCCAGTCTCTCTAGGCTTTGTAGACTAGTTGCTAGGATACATCACTAATACAGCATAGAAAGACAGAGGAGAAATCAGTGATGTCAGGAAGCAAAGAGCTTTGGCACAGGGATGTTTTCTTTTTCACATTATACATTAAGCCTAAGTGCATCATTAAATGGTGAGGCCTGAAAAGCAAGACCTTAATTGAGAAGCCCCACTCTCTGAGTACACTGGGTCTGCATGCGTTACTCAAGCGCACAATTGCAGTAAACATCTGCTGGGAAGAACCATTTACTGTGTTAGGTTAAGATTTCAAATTTGCAGGGGTTGAGTTAATCTGACTGAATATGTAGCGAGTGATTGAAGACAGGACAAGTGTTCAGCTCTACTAATGGCTGGACCCAACCAGAGCTCTACCCTGAACAAATGAAGCCTTAACAGCTGCTTGGCATAGTGGGCAAATTAGGAATGAACAATTAATTGATTTAGTATCAAAATCACAATTTGAAAAAGTGCAATTTTCAAACCACAAGGGCTGCACTTTTAATTATATCCTATATTATCAAAAATGACTGACCAGTTTTCATTGGGGGAGTCTAATAATGATATAATGCAAAGCTTGTGAATTAGCATGTTACATATAGTATTCTACCATCAAGAACTGACTTGAGGGTATCCTAAAAAACTGACTTTTTGATAAAGAAAAAAGGGAATGGGTAAAAAAAGAAATTGAAGAAAATAATCACATTTAAACTAAAATCAAATACTATTTTGTTTTTTGTTTCTTTATCTTAGCCACTAGCAATTAAATATTTTCCCCAAATCGTTCAGCCCTATTAACAACCTTAAAAACCCTGAAGAACTTCAAGATGACAACTGCTAGATAAGATTGCAAGAAATTGCTATATTTCAGACTGCAAGACCCTACAGAGGGTTGTGAGAACAGCTGAAAAGACCATTGGAGTCTTTCTCCCCTCTGTCACAGACATTTACCTCAAACGCTGCATCCGCAAAGCCACCAGCATTGTGGACGACCCCACCCACCCCTCACACACTCTCTTCTCCCTCCTCCCATCGGGAAAAAGGTTCCGTAGCATACGGGCCTCCACTACCAGAATGGGAAACAGTTTCTTCCCTCAGGCCTTCAGACTCCTCGACCAGAACTGAAAGCATAAAAATACATACACACACAACCATCCACCCCGGACAATTTAGACTTTAATAACCAATTAAATACTCTTTTCTCATACCACTGATTCTGTGTAAAACATGACATACTCTGTCATGGTTTCTTTTGCTGCTACAACTACACTGCACATATTTATTGTTATTTATTGTTACTGCACATATGTACTTTCTTATTTTGCATATTTGCACATCTCCCCTGCTCCTCTGTGAACTGCACTGTCTTGTCCACTGCCATTTGCACTGAACATTGTCTCGTATTTCTTGTTTAGTTTAGTTGTTTAGTTTAGTTTAATTTAGTTATATTGTTGCTCTTGTGTTCTGTCCTGTTTTCACTTGTTTGCATCTGTTCTGCTTTTGTGTTGCACCATGGTCCTGGAGGAATGTTGTTTCGTTTTTTACTGTGTATTGTGTATATTGTAGAAATGACAATAAACCTACTACTACTACTACTACTACTACTACTACTACTACTACACCTTTACATATCACTTCATATCCGAACATGCATGAAACAAACAGCTTACAGTCATATTTCAGTCTGTAAGATACAAGCTAGTTTGAGAAATCAAATGATATTATTGAGGGTTAAGAAAGAAACCCTGATTCATTAACCTGTTTTCTTGTTGAACATGCAGGTTAACTGTCTAGGTCACTCTTAATGATCTCTCTCTAGACTAACTGAAGGTATTTATGCCTGTCTTTATTTTAGGCACAGCTTTAGTATAATTTGTAACCAACTTGGCACTTGCAATAAATAGTTTAGGCAAAACTCTACTATTCACCACATCCAAACACCTCAGACAATTAAAACTTTCTAAGTTAAATTACAACTTCAGTGTATCTGAGTGAGTTTGTTTGTGTATTCTACCACAGTGGTTACACACCCTGCTCATGAAGATGCACTTTCCTGCAGACATTAGCTTCAAAATCCACCCAGTCTGACCTGAGCAACCTGATTATGGCCTTCAGAAGCTCTTCAATGGCTGAATGAGATTTGGGTTTGATAATTGGGTTGGTGCTGAATCCCACTGAAAGGTTAATCTTCAGGAGGAGGGTTGGTGGCCACTGATCTAACCTATTCGAGCAAGCAGCTTACAATAAACATTATACAATCAATGGGCTATTTACAGAAAGACTGCATGTGCCAGGAGAACATCCCCTTTTAAAAAGCCTAGCAGTTGGTAACTTGGACTTGAGTCCGAAATAAGACAAAACTTGCTTATACTGGCTAAAGCCATGTTCACACCAGACGAATCTGAAAGTATTCGGATCGTGTACTGTTCGCACTACACAACCTCAAGACTGATCACAAGTCAGAGGGTTGTATAGTGTGAACAGAGTGGCGACAGGGGGATCACCTACTACACCATCCAGGCACTAAAGAGCTGCATTTTTTATTACAAAATGAGCACAATTACACCTGTTTAACTGGATTCAGTGCTGCACAGTTTTAGATCTTTTTTTTTTTTTTTTTTTGTAATTTGGCACAATTGGCCTTTTATCTGTTCCAGAAAATGAAATAACACCACTTGTTTACAGTAAAAAAATGTATGTAAGTGTTGTGAAAGGCAATGGCAGACTAGTGGTTGGGGACTTGCCCATGTGATTGGAGGATCTCAGGTTCAAGACCTAGCCCAGGTGCAACTGAGGTACTTGAGCAATGTACCGTCTGGCTACACTTCCCCCTGGGCGCTTCTCATAGCTGTCTGCTGCTACAGGGGAATCTCCAAGTATGTCATCTTTTAGCACGACGGGTCCGTCTGCTATACAAACCAACATTCGGTCACGCAACAAACGAGTCAAAAATCACGCAAAACCAGGAGTTTAAAAATAAACGTTTAACAAAAACAAGCACAGTTTGATCGAAGTTCCGGGAATATGAAAAGGAATATGGTTGAAGGAATGGATCAGCACACACGGGCAGTATGGATTGTCTGTTCTACAGGAAGAGTTTGAGGTAAGTCTGTAACTTTTGTTCAGTTTGCTCCATCCAACGTGACACGAACATGTTTTTTTTAGCTATGTTGAATGTCCCTCGCATCTTTCCGTCGACTCATGTCCTGTGCTCTCATTGGCTGTAGCTTACTGCTAACTGGCCCGGATATTTAGCAGGCTAGATACCTGGTCAGAGTCAGCAACTAGTCGGTAAGTTTATAGTGATCACACATTGCGACTGCTGATCACAGTTCAGATGTGGAATTTTGTCGATTTAAAACTTTCACTTGCAACTGAATTTTCTCACCTTCGTAACTGAGTCACTGGAGAAATTCTCAACCACCACATTACCATAGAGTATGAGGAAAAAAAGTTCACAATGTACTCAGGAACTTTCCAGCTCTATCCTGAATACTTGGTATCTTGGATTCGATCCACAAACTGTCAAAATCCTCCTATTAGTAGAAAAACAGCTAGAGAGAAAAACGTCAGACTCAAACTGTGGTCTATGACAGTGCTGAGTTTTAAACTCTGATCCTTAAAAGCCGGACAGTGCACGGTCCTTTCTCACAACATTTAGACAGCCTATGCTAAGCCCACTTTAACTAATTGGGCTAGTGGGCATTAGCTTGAGGATGAGCTGAGAGAAAGGCCCGACACCCCTGGAACTAAGCAAATCTAGAGGGCTTTACGTCCTGAAAGCATTAATGAGGGGCCGGGCTGTAGCCTGACTGTGTAATATTCTGTAATAAACAAAGTGAACTTTTGTTCATTGAGGAGGAAATAAAGAGAGTAACACCGCAGCGCAACAACAACAGACAGGAATCAATCAGAGCTAGTCATTCCCGAGAGGAGCCGCAATTAAAGAGAGCGGAGGGCCCTGACCTCCTCGGAGAGAAATTAGAGCTTAGCCTCCTGTTCCTGCTGTGCTCGCCAGGGATGAGCTGCAGAAGACCTGAGTACGCTGCACACAGCCAGACACCATTGAATCTGATGCAGCAGATGTAAATTTATGTGCTGAAAAATCAAAACAATGCTAGATATTCAGTTAGGCTGTAATGACTTCAGCACAGCATATAGTAATACAGATTTTTGCAAGTGCTGCACGATGTGCAAAAAGCAGAGGGAAAATTATAGTTCGATTTTTAAAATGTATTTATTAATTTTAATTAATTAAAGATTTATTATTCATTTTTCTGTTCCAACACATCAGATGTCAAAAAATAATAACACCACCACTTGTTTAAAGTAAGAAATTTGTGAAAGTATTGGGAAAGGCAATGTTGGCTTAGTGGTTAGGGCCCATGTAATTGGAGGGTCACAGGTGAAAGCTCCCTGCTGCTCCATGTGTGGATGGGTTAAATTCAGAGGTCACATTTCATTGTGGTGCATTTTGTGTAATAGGGCGTGTTCACAGTGACAATTTCTCACGATCACATCAGATTTTTTTTTTCTCATAATCACCTCTTTCACCCTATAAAATATGAAAAATCAAGTCCAAACTGGACCACTGAATAAAAAAACTATATCAAACTTAATAATTCTGTAAACTATAAACAAACCAGTAATAATTTGTTTAGTACAGCCCTTTATGAAACACGGTCATAAGAAGAGTAACAAGAAATTCCATAATTTACCTCTCAAAACGCACCACTCCCTTCAGGAAATGCCACAGACATGAACTGATAACGTATTAAAACACCTTGATGCATGGAGGCCGTGGTTGTGTAGTGGTTAGGGAGCTGCCCCTGTGACCTAAAGATCCCTGGTCTAAAGCCAAGACCAGTACAAGTACCACTAAGGTACATGTGGACAAGGTACCATTCCCAGGCACTGCCTACTGCTCCTACACGGATGGGTTAAATGCTGAGGTCTGATTTTGTTGTGGTGTACTGTGGTCTGTTCACAACGATAAAAAATTACTCACTTTCTTTTTTGCCATCCAACTGGACACAAAAATTTGTCTCCTGCATCATTTCTTTCCTAATACTTGGTAATGCACCCCCTTGCCCTAATAACAGCACCACACCTGTCAGCTAAAGGTTACATAAGTGCCTTGCGCAAGAACCTGTCCATTCTAGTCCACTCCTCCATGAACAGTGTGAACATTTCAGCAGGAGTTCCTGTGTGCCTCTTTCATCACTTGACCTGCTGTTCCAAATTAAGAATTGGGATTGGGGCCTAGTGACTCTGCAGGTGAGTCAAAGTGTCCTCAGTGCTCCATCATATGTGTTGAAACGGGCACACACAGACCCACTGCAGTCCTCCTGGAATGTGGGAGTGTCAGTGTTGTGTTGTGTTCAGACATGAAACACAAAGGTAATGGAAGAGTGGACTAAAACTCTCTAAAGAGACTGATGCAGTCTCTACCTGACACAAGTGATAGTGGCCCTCATTCACCAGCTGTTCTTAAGAAAGAATCCCACTTACACAGTTTTCACGAAGATTCTCACGTTCACAAGTGTTTTCTTACTTTGGATTTGTTCTTAGGTAACACTTGAGCACATGTGCGTACATAAGATTGCTGACATGTTTGTGCAAAATAACTTAACTGATCTTAAAAGACCCTTTAAAGAACATTTCTTAAGAAAACATTAAAGAAAAAATGCTGGAGGCCACTGGTGAATGAGGTCCACTGTTATGAAGGCAAGAAAATGCACAACCGAGTGCCAAAGAAGAAATAATGTGTCTAGGGCTGCAACAGTAAGTCGACGAAATCAATCAAAAGTGATTTTAAAACTGCAAATGGATTTCATGATTGATTTTCAGATCTACGTTCCTGCATGCTGTGCTGCTGAGCTACATCACTTCAAGGAAAGATAAAAAACAGCCGAAGCATGACGCAGAGAAAACTGTTAAACCAAGATCATCTTCAGTATGTAAGCGCTTCACATTAATCTCGATTGAAAAAGTGCATTAGCTGCAAACCAACAGCGCACTGCATGCAAGACAGAGAGTGCCAGGAGGGTACGAGAGCACACAGAGAAACAGAGGGAACAGCAGCTGTGTAAGAAGCAGAAAAACACAATAGCATGTCTCAACACAGTGTGTTTTGTGCGCTTTTTTAATAAAGTGAGCATATAGATCTTTGACAGATGTTGTACAGCAGACATTAAAGTCTTTTTAGGTTATTTGTGCTTATATTGTAATAAGTTGTGTGGAATGACACTGTTTATTTATTTAAAAAATAGAAATAAAAAGCACATAGTCGACAAAATAATTGCTAAATTCATTATCAAAACGGTCATTATTTGCAGCCCTAGATGTATCTGACAAATTTTTGGGTTAAATAAATAAATAAAATAATAATAATAATAATAATAGAATAAAACACCTAACCAAACAAAAATAATAATAAATGATAATAAAATTAAATCAATAAAAAATTTGGCAACCCTGAACATTTTAAACAGGATGATCAGTATGCCTGAAATAAATCTCTTTATTCAGTGTGACAAAAATCCTCTCTCCTCTTTCTCTTTTCGCAGTCTTCATGCCACTTCGGGCCGAGGTAAACTCTCAGCACCACGAAGTGGAGTAGGCTATTCATTTCTGACACATTGACAGCAGCTCTGGCATGACATCTTATTGCCGCCTGTTCTCAGGAAAAGCATGCAACTGCCAACCGGCCACGCTTAATTCACAGAGTGAACTCCTGCAGAAGCCAAAGGTACAGGTGCAGCTACAGCAAAAGTAGCTATGGTATAGCATTTCAAATAGCAGACTCTTCAGTATAGAGGGAGGATGCTGGGGTATTGTTTCCCTGTCCTTCGGCCATTTTTGTTCCATTTATGTGATGTATTAGCATAAATAATGAGTAATCGTTCAATAATCAGATGAGCTGTAAAAGGTGTGGCCATTTTATTTGCATTGTCATTATTTGTCTTTGTCCCCAAAGCGTAGGCATGCAGGTCTGCCAGCCGTGTGAAACTGCCCCTAGACATTCCACAGCTGTTGGGTGGGGCTCTCAGGGTGCATTCTTGTTCACATTTGCATACGAGTGCGAAAAAGCTGAGGAAGCACTCCAAAGCAAGCCAGCTGGTGTAAGATGTCCAGTGCCAAAGGCATCTGCCTGGGCACAGATGAGCTACTGCACCATGTGATCCATTTCCAGACAGAACTGACAGACAGATTAGAATCTCGTGTTGATTTCCAGTGAGTCACTGGTTTAACAGATCAGCCACTGATAAAAGCCTGTGCTAATTACAGCCAGGCTATTTACTGAACCATCACTCACCCTGTTTGTGATGTAGGGTTTGATTACTGGTGTTGAACCAGCAAACAATATGAGATTTCTCAGACTGGAGAATGATGCAGCATGTCCACTGGACCTCTCACCTACAAGTTACCGGATGGCTAAAGTGATTTTGCTTGCAGGTTTCGACCTACAACAATTCCAAGGCCACAGCAGACCCAAATTTATTCACGGTCCCAAACGATCAATACTCTAGTGCAGATTTGTTGCTTTCATAGGTCAGTAAAACAATACGCTCAAAACTATCCAGACACCTCTTCAAATTAGTAAATTTAGTTAAACTCCTTGGCGACACGTGTGTTAAATTGTGCACAAATTGCTTGTATATATTCAGGTCCACAGAAAATGGGATGGAGTAGTGTTAATGATCCAGAACTATTCATCCAGCATCTGTACCTGACCTTGAAAATGCATGGAGCTCCATGAAGAGGAGAATCGGCCGCAAGAGACTTTTGAGCTTGTATCAAGCAACAACAGGCAAACATTCCACTTGCAACAATTAGTCTCCTCAGTTCCTAAACTTTAAAAGAGTGTAATAAAAAGGGAAAGATGATGCGACGCAGTGTTAATCATGCCTGTCCCTACTTTATTTCAGTGTTTCATGTGTCAAAATTTGTTAAGATTTACAAAAACATTTAAATTTATTAATTAAACACTGGAAATCTAACATTCATCAGTTAAACAAAGGTTCAAGAGAGTTAACAAATCACACATTGTTTATTATTGCATTTTATGAAAGAACCCTGACTTATCTGAACATGAAGTTTGTTCAGAAAACATCTGAAGCTGGCACACCGCGAACTTGAACAAATTATTGTCTGGATGTTTTGCAGTGTGGAAGGAGAGCGTGGGATTCTGCTGACAGCGATATCTCCAAAGTGTGGTGTAAAATATTGAAGATGTACTGCAACTTTAACATTTAACTAGTTTTGTAACATTATTATAGTATATGTTGTCATTCTGAGAACGTTGTGAGAAACATGTCTGTGTAAACAGAGATTTTGGCTTTGTTGCTGCGAGATAAACACCCGTCTTGCGGAAGTGACGTATGAGGTACCGAATTCTGAACACTAAACTGGTCTGCTGGACTCTGTGGAGACGTATGAGAGACACAGGCGTAAACACCAATGTGTCCACTTGTGACCTGTCGTCCTGACCGTAGTGAAAAGCTGTGGATCGTTTAATGTGATGCATTGTTAATAATTGACAAGGCGAGGCGCACCGTGGGGTGATACACACCCACAAAACGGGGCTTTAATGAGGATGGTCATGTCACCACAGGAGCCTGCGGGAAAGAGGGATGAGGTCATGAAAAAAGTCCCCTAGCAAGACTGAGTGACAGGCAGTCACATGAAGAGGACCAGCAAGAGGAAACGGAAAGGAAAGTCTGCTGTGTTAGAAAGTTCACGAGAAAAACTAGCTCGAAACGACCGTAACCAAGCCACGGCTAACCCACAGTACAGTGACCCATATAGCGCGCACGGTGCTGGCTAAAATTAGTGCGTGAGGCAGACGCCCTTTCACTTCTTCCCGCTGCCTTTTCAAGCTGTTTATAGCACGGAGACGTGACAGCGATGGCAGCCGTCTTCCAGGAAGATCTCTGCCCCTTTAAAGCGACAAAACGTGTGGCTTCGGAAACCAGAAACAGGCTAGCACGGACAGTGTATTCCGCTAGCAGTACAAGCCACACAGCTAGCGCCAACAAATTCGTGCTTATTACCGCGTCTCCTCCCGCCCCCCAAGGCGAGCAATAACTTCACGACCATCTGCGAGAAGGAGGGGGGGGTTATAGACATAGTGGGGGTACAGGACGGTAGGAGACGGTCCACATGGTTCACTACAGGGAGTCCACTACACTGCATGTGTGAGACAAATGCCATTATCTACATAAACTCTCCCGTACAGCAGGAAAGGCTGCTAGCTAGCTAACGTAAAGTGTTGCGATTTTGTTGGACAGTCGACATTAGCTCGACAGCTAGTGCGTTAGCCACGGACACGTAAAACACAATGCCGTTTAAAAAAAGTAACAGTTTAAAGCGTTACCTGGTCCAGGGGAAGATCGATGATCTCGCTGATGGGCTGCAGCAGAGAGGAGCCCGTGCAAGACGTGGTCTCAGTGGCCATGGCTTTTAAAGAATCCTCTCTTTCGGTTAAAATCCCCCCCTCTGAAATCCCCCTCTCTCTCTCTCCCTCTCCTCCTCCTCTGCGCTCCGGTGCTGTCGCTGTTTCTGCTCGCTGGTTTTATCAGACGCGCAACAGCTCAGAGGCAACAACACGGACGGAGTCGGGAGGCTGTAGGTGGAGTTAGCGGCCCATCCCCTGAATTTACAGCCAAACACCGCCCAGCAGCTGCCTGCTGGACCCTACCGCCTCTCCACAACACCTTTTTACTGGAGTCACACTCCTTCAATCACGTGTCTGACAGAAATGCTGATTAATCTTTCTTGTCAATATTTGTTTTAGTTCTGTTTTGGTTTTACCAAAACTTAAAATGTTATACGTGATTTTGGATAAAATAGCACCGATTAATTCATTGATGGTGGGCAGAGGTGGCCTAGTGGTTAGGGCACTCTGCTGGGGACCTGAAGGTCGCAGGTTCAAGTCCCGGCTCAGGCACTACTGAGGTACCCTTGAGCAAGGTACCATCCCACTACTCTGCTCCATGTCTTGGAAGTCGCTTTGGATAAAAGCGTCAGCCAAATATGTAAATGTCATTGAAAGTGACTATTTGTCATTGTGAACACATCCCATCACACAAAAGTGCACCACAACACAATGTGACCTCTTCATTTAATCCATCCACATGGAGCAGCGAGCAGCTTTCAGCAGCGTCCGGGGCCAGTGTAGAGGGACGGTAACTTGTTCAAGGGTACCTCAGACCCTCTGATCACATGGGCCAGTCCCTAAACACTAGTCTACCACTGATCTTGTGATGGAGGGAATGTGACGGCCTGGATTACAAAATAAAGCAAAAAATACACTGATCAGCCACAACATTAAAACCACTGACTGGTTAAATGAGTGACACTGATGATCTCATTACAGTGGCACATGTGAAAGCATGGTAAATCTTAGGCAGTATGTGAACAGTCAGATCTTGAAGTTGGATCATACTGTAAGACTAGGCGACTGAGTCAGAGCATCACCAAAACTGCAGGTCTTGTGGAGTGTATGTGATACTTAGTTCCCACGAAAAGTGAGCCAAGGAAAGATAATGGTCATGGGCACCGAATGCTTACTTATGGGCATGGCGAGTGATGGCTAACAGAAGTATTGATGGCTATGTTAGGAAGGTGTCAGAATACATTGCCCTGTGAAATAATAGAATATTGGGCCCATTGTGAATGCTGTTTTTTTTTTTTTTCGAATCATCCTAAACACCTCAAGGCCCTCACTTCCACCCCTCATTTCTAAATCTACAAGTTGGGATAGCTTTCTTTCCCCTTTTTCATTATGGTTTTTCATACCTTTAAGAGAGTCACAGAGCTGAAGACAGTGGAAAACTGTCCAAACCTTTACTCCATTTATACCTTATTGTTGACATTTCACCTGATTTTAGACTAGATACACAGAACATCACTGGTATTCACCAACAAACTACACAAATATTTGAACTTCACTTGGAAAGATGGCAAAGAATTAGACTCGATTCAAGTAATGAATACATGGCTTTCTGGTAGAGAGTAAAATGGTTCAAAAAAAGTATATTCTGCCATCTGTGTAGAACATTTATCAGGGATGTTTCAGTTTATCAAGATGATTACTTACACAGTTACTATATATTACCATCCATCCATTTTCTAAACTGCTTCTTCCATTTCTTGGTCATGGGGAAGCTGGAGCCAATCCCAGTTAATGGGACAGGAGGCCAACCAATGGACAGACAACCATTAATACACACTCACACCTACAATTTAGAGGAACCAATCAACCTTCTGCAAGCCTTTGGACTGTGGGAGGAAACCAGAGCACCCAGAGGAAATCCACAAGAACACGGGGAGAGCTTGCAAACTCTGCACAGAAAGGCACTTGTAGCCATAGCCAACCCAGGGATCGAACCCATCTCACTGTGAGGCTACAGCACTAACCACTGCACCACCGTGCTGCCCACTATATACTACCATTAGGAATAATAAAAGGTGTAGGGCAGGGCTGCCCAGCTATGGTCCTGAAGCTAAATGTCCAACACAGTTTGGTGATCTCCCTGCTCAAAAACACCTGGTTCAACTCACCTGTTCATTGCCAGATTTATGTAGTGTGGGGAGGGGACCTACCAAACTGTGCTGGACACCAGCTCACATGGTTGAGCCACTGCTATAAGGTAAAGCAGACAATCATTTTTCTATCGCCCAAGCTTAGCACTGATAGAAGTCTATTCCAAAAGCCTTGCTGACTTAAAAGACACATCAAGAACAAACCTAGTGTTGCAAGAACAGTTTAAATGGAAACATAAAGGTCAATTTAAACTATGATTTGCTCCATCACTGGTGGAAATATTCTTTGTTTATTATCAAGTCCAGTTACTTATTAAATCCAAATATCGGGAAACGTTGTTGAGTCTCACTTGTTCAGGACCTCATTGCTATAGCAGAAACAAAAAGTAAAACAAGGCTTCTGCCTTTGCTGTCTCTTTACCCAGTGGTCTTAGCTATATAGCATTGCTGTCAAAAGCAAATTCACACGACAAACACAAAACCTTCTTATAATGGAGGTTAAAAAGTTTACTAGAGGTTACTTTTAAAAAGTTATTTAAAACCATTTGTTTTGCTCCATTTATCGTGAAATTTTGACACAATGTAAACATCAGCAGTTGTTTGTCAAATTCTGTATAAATGTTTTTAAAAATGACAAAAATGGTGATGCAAGGTTTTGATCCAACAGCAACTACATGATCTGTGTGGCCTTTTTTTTTTCTTTCTGTTCACTCACAGGCTGTTATCTTTTTTTTGTGTGTCAAGCCCTGGGTGCATTAGCCTGGATTTGAGACGTTTAATGTCATTTTCAAATTAATGTGTCTTCTGCCTTCTGTAATCAAATGATCTAGTATTGATTCCCACGTCAAGTGAGAGCCCTTTTAGGAGCCCTGGATAACATCAGCAAGAATATCACCTGCACTGCTGTTCAGCACTCGTGTTCCAAACAGCTTTACTTTGCCTATTGTAATGAAAGGTTTGACTGTGCACACAGGGGTGAGAAAATAATAGGCAGAAGAAAAGTTAGTAGCTTTTACGTGTAATCATTAAGGGTTAGAGCTCTGATGAGCAGCAAGGTTTCTGAGGATCATTGCAGTCAAAGATCGCCACCCAGTGGATTCCTTGGGTGGTGAAATGAACTGATCTCAGCCCAGTGTGCTTGGCCTTTGTTGGAGCCTTATTCAAAGATACCTTATAATAAACCAAAACTGCCTGATTAGGCACCTAACAGCAAATATTGGGATGGAACCAAGTAAATGCACAGTGATGAATAACACAATAACACACAATAATAGCAAACATATCACAATGCATTCCTTTACACCCAACCTAATTAGCCTAAGCCGAATATTTGGCCTTGTTAATTTCACATTTCCGCTAGCAGGGCCTATATTTAGGGCTGCCGCTAGAAATTCTAGGCCCTATGAAAGAATGTAATATTGTAATATTGTTAAAGTTTCAAGATCACTCTCCACGTCATAAAACTTCTAAATAAAACTCCTGACTCATGAATTCATTAAGTCACAAAAACCAGCATGTTTACATACATCTGTTTTTTCTGCTGATGCTTACATACATCTGTTTACAGCAATTATGCTCTACTCACTACTACACACTGCTTGAAAAACACATAAAACAAAGCAGCTAATCACAATAAAGCTCATTTACATATCAACATTAAAGGTGCAGTAACAAAAAACAGCCTGGTTCATTCTAATGAATGAAAATGGAAAATAAAGTTTACTTAAAACGTAGAATAAGAAATACATGACTAGGAGTGATTTTATGGTTACAGCACAAATTTATTTTACCAGCCGGGGGTCTTAGGGGGCATTGGATGCCATTCTTTATGTGAATGAGTGATTATTTCTCATTGTGAACACACCACAGTACATCATAACAAGACTGCATGCATAACTGCATGCATAACTGCATTCAACCCATCCACAGCAGAGTAGTGGGCAGCTGATGTAGGCACCGTCTGGGGAGCAGTGCTTGGGGATGATACCCTTCTAATGGGCACTTCGATACTTGTACCGGTCTGGGATTTGTACCTGCAACCTTAAGGTCACAGTAGCAACTCCCTAACTGTAAGTTTATCTGAACTTTCTAGAGGCTCTTATCTATTCTTAACTGTAGTGTAGCCTCTGCTCCAGTCCAGTTCAGGCTGGAGGTCCAGCAAGTACGTTAACTGTGTTGCTAGGGGTCTCTGCTGAACACCTGCACACAGAGCAGATACAGATGGATGTGAGTGGATGCTGTAAAAGCATCTCAATGACTCAGCAGTTTTGCTGCTTGGTATCTTGTGCTGGGTTAAGAGGGAGGGGTAGGGCTGAATTATTTACACTCTGAGAGGCCTTCCATGGACTGGACATCGGTTTCTGCTGAAGACAGAAAGCTCTATACTTTTCATTCTGAGGTTTGCTGGGTGTGTGGAGAATACATTATTTACCACTCCTTCGAACGGATTTTCTATTTTTGATGTTAGATTAGACAGTAAAAAGTGAAAACCTCAAAAACTTTGGCTGATGAGAGTGAGTGCAGATTGAAGGTTGGGGACATTATAGCGTGAACTTTTGAATACAGCAGTTTGTAGGGGCCTAATACACCTTGGGTGATGGATTAAATGTGCATTCTGACCTGTTGGTGGATGTGCTGTTCACCAGGACTGCAAAGTTCGGGTTAAAAAAAGCCCAATTCTCTCTCTTTCTCCCTCTCTCTCTCTCTCTCTCTCTCTCTCTCTCTCTCTCTCTCTCTCTCTAATTGTGACTCCAATTTCTCAATTTTCTAAACTCATATCCCACCTCAGCCTGTCCTAAACAGAAAAACTCAGTCACTTGCAGTTGCATTTTCTTATCGTCGCCCTCCAGCACCACCAAAATAAAATATACAGCCCTGTTTGCAGTCGTGCTTTCACTGTCAGCCCTCTTAAGCACTCCTGCCAGTCAAATGCTTTGGGAGTGACTTTTCTTTAAGGGCAGGGCAAGATTTTAAAAGGAAATCTAAACTTTGTTTATACTTGTGCAGTAAGTGCAGTCACATGGCCATGCATAAATGTCACAGGTTATCACATGCTAAAAGAGTGTGTTTTGCAAAACTCCAGTGTTATGCAGTGTCATTACAGTCGATACAGTGGTCCGCTGTTTATTTTGACGTCATAATATTACTAGCTAATACAGTGCTCTCAAACAAGCAGTTTGTTGGTTTTGCAAGTTGACCCTTAAACAGGCTCCCAAAAATGGTTGGTAAGTAAAAGGAAACAGCAACTAAATGGCCCTCATAAATAGAACATGTCATTTGCCAGCATCAGGAAGTAAAAACTGAGGGAAGCACATTCTGTTTGTGAAGTATGTCATTTGGTCATCACAGCTGTTGACTGGTGTTGAGCTTATTAGCTGTTGACCTGGGGGCATCATTTAAAAATCTGGTGGAAACAGAATGTATCAATCTTGTTCTACTTGCATATTTAATATTAAATATGAGTTTACATAATATGCAAATCATGGAGATTATGTAGTCCAGTATCAGGACTGGAGAAAATATAGCAGGCAAATGCAGCTTCCAGTCAATCCAGTGTTAAATCACTTTGAGTGTTAGAGCATATTAACTCCAGCCTTGAATCTGCATTTTCATGTTTTGTCTCATCTAAAATGGGAAAAGTTCCCTACCCCTATCATGTACTACCCTGTAGCTTGTGCATCATTTATATTAAACATTTATCACTGAAGATTATTGTGCTAAGAAGAGCTTCTTAAAGCCGTTTAAGAGCAGAAATCTCATTATTATCATACTGCTACTGTTTTTTTCCTTTTTTTGGGTGGGTGAGGGGGCACAGAAGCAATTAAATGTCCGTCAAGAACAGATGACAGGTAGACTGTGGCGTCCCCATGGCAACGCTGTCCCAGCTGTGGAACAATTTCTCCTGCAGTGCTGAAGACACGGGGACCCCACAAGCAAGTGAAAATCTGCCACACTCTCGAAGCTTCCCTTGCTCAGCTCCTTGACCCTTGGAAGCTCATAAAATCTGTGAGTCGTGGCCTCTCTTTAGACTGCTGTCTTCATAAACATGACACAGGAAATCTGTGTGAAGTGTGTAAAGTGAGAGCTTGCCTGCTGTACTCAAGACTAAAATAGCCAAACACAATAAAGGACACACAACACCTATTGGCTTACTGTCTGCCGGCCTCTGGATGGCATTTATCTTCACCAGTTTAGCTTATGGTCAATAGTGAAGGACCAGGGCTGCATCCAGAAGCACATACACTACTACATGCAAACTGCACTACTCCAGACTGGTGGGCATCGGTGGCCTAGTGTTTGGTACCTTGCCCTTGTGAACAGATGTCCCAAACCAGGTACCCCTGAGGTAACTTTAAGCAAGTTGTTTCTCATAGCTGCCCCCTGCTCGACATGTGCACATGTGATGGGTTAAATGCAGAGGTCACATTTTGTTGGGGTGCACTTTGTATGTGATTGAGTGCCTACATAATAACAAATAGTCACTTTCACCTAATGAGGGACATGTACATCTTCTTGTTAAACACACAGCTTTTTTCGTTCTCTTGCACAAAATGTGTTAGTGGTTCCCTATACGGGACTAAAGACATGGGGGGGGGGGTCGAGCCTTTTAGTCCATAGCTCCAAGACTTTGGAATAATATCCCCCTACATCTAAGATTGGCAGACTCCATAAATTCTTTTAAGGAACAATTAAAAACCTTTGTGTTTAATAATCCTTTTACTTAGATTTGCTTGTTATTCTTTATATGATATTCCTTTATGTGATTAATGTTCTTTTATTTACAGCGCTTTGTGACTACATGTCTGTGAAAAGGGCTTTATAAATAAACCTTACTTACTTATTATTCTGACCTCCCATTTAGCATGGTAATATGCAGGATTGGACACCACTCTTATTTTAACCAGTGCTGTAGATTCAGTCACAGTCATGGCAGAGCTTTTATATCTGTTAGAACAGCATGCACCTCAGCAACATGCCTGCTTGCCAAGAAGTGCCATAATTGTGGCTGTCTTCACTGAAAAAGGATGCCTAAGTTCCTTAATCTAATATATTTTAAAGCCTGTGCCTTGTACAATGGCTGTGTGTAGATCTAATATAACTAAATCACTGGTCTGGAACACTATAGACCTGACAGTCGTGTTTGAACTGATGAGGATGTGTACACACATTATGGAACTGTACTATTTGTAAGTCAGTTGGCCAAAAACATTTAAATATCCCAGTGTTTGTTCATTATGATGTTATTTGTTTGTTTATTTGATACTTTTCACGTTCATCTTTAAACCTCAACAGAATTTTATAACACACTTCACAGTCAAGGGTTTTATTATAAAATCAGGACAAATGTTACACACTATTAAAAAAATCAGTAAACATTGGTAAAAACCCTGCTGCCAGGGAAAAACTGTTAATTAACAGAGAAACTCTTTTCTTTATGATGGTTATAAAATCTGCACAAAAGAGTAAAAAAAAAACCCTGCTGCCAGAGAAAAATTAACAGTAAAATTCTGTTTTCTCTACAACGGTTGAAAACTGTAAAAGTACATTATTTAATTGATGTAAAATACTACATTATCTTTAATTCAGCAGTTTAATAACTTACTTCTGATAATAATTCCATAATAATGTCAGTATCAGTCATTAAAATAAGGGGAATGTCTGTATAATAATAGTGATTTGTTTTTTGTATATTTACAATTGATTTCTGTAAATTAACACCAGCAGTGTTTAGATACAGTATATGTATATGGTTTATTTACAGGCATTTCATCTTCAGAGAAAACAAACAGGTAGTTACCATTAAATTTGACCACTGTGTTTAACAGATGGGATTGAGCTTGTTTTCATGTTTATATGCTGTTGAGCTGAGAGATCAGATAAAAGCACAGTACATCTCATTGCAAACTTATACAAAATAAGTATAAAATATTGAATAACTGAAGTCACAAGATTCCAGTTATAATTAAATTTATTTTCATTTGCATTTTTGCATTAAGCAAAATATTGTTTGTTTCCAGCCTTTTCATTAGATGTGACCTCATAAAAACAGGCTTCAAAAAAGGCTTTGTCTCCATATATGGGCTGTAATATTGGAGAGTGCCCACATTGTAGTGCAAAGAGAAAGGGGAGAAGAGCAAAGTGCTCTGTACATGGTTTGTGACACTGTGGGCACATGTGAGAGGGGAGGAAGCACTCAGAGCGTGGCTGAGCCTGCAGGACAAGTAATGAAATGGCCCTGATCTATTTGCAGCACTGTCACACACACACACACACACACACACACACACACACACACAAAACACACACTGCCAGGATGATGCTTTTGTGTCATGTTGTCACCTCACCTATCAGTGTGAGTCTCACAACTCAGATTATTTCTGCTTTTTATTTACTCTCACTGCTTTTCGAGGAGAAAAGCTAAAGTGATTGCACATATTTCTCTCTCTATCTCTGCATCTACACTTTCTTTCTTTTTTCTTTCTTTCTTTCTTTCTTTCTTTCTTTGTTTTTTTCTTTCTTTCTTTCTTTCTTCCCCCTCTCTCTCCATCCATCCATCCACCTGTCTATCTATCTATCTATCTATCTATCTATCTATCTATCTATCTATCTATCTATCTATCTATCTATCTATCTA
>JBBPDA010111847.1:0-30904 GCA_037974385.1 Arnoldichthys spilopterus
CGTATCCCTCCACCATGAACGGGTTCAGTTTTAGGCCCAAAATCTTCTCCAGACTCTGGTAGAACAGTGTCTCAGGCATCAGCACCGTCTTCATCACCAGCTCTGACTCTACTTCACACTGATTTACACTGAGACTCACCTGCTCTGACTCTGTATATAGCCCTGTTTCTGTCTCACGCTCTGACGGAATTTAAGGCTTTAAGCTTTTCCATCTGGTTCCACTCGCCACCACCGAGCAGATCTGACTCCACCCCGAGCAGAACCACTGAACTGTGGGGGAAATGATATAGATTAACCAGCTGAACCAGTGTGTGTGTGTGCTGCTGGTTAATCTGTGTGTGTATATGTGTGAGTGTGTGTGTATGTGTGTGTATGTGTGTGTGTATATGAGAGTGTGTGTGTATGTGAGAGTGTGTGTGTATGTGTATATGAGAGTGTGTGTGTATGTGTGTGTGTGTATGTGTATATGAGAGTGTGTGTGTGTATGTGTGTATATGAGAGTGTGTGTGTATGTGTGTATATGAGAGTGTGTGTGTGTGTGTGTGTATGTGTGTGTGTGACTTACTCTAAATCCTTTCTTTTATATTTACTCCATTGTGGTTACAAGCAAGCTGTGTACATAAGAAAAAATGTTATGTGAAAGCACTTCTGACTACTAATTAATCAGAAAGAATCATCACATGACATGGGAGACCCTTAGACATTCTACACAAACGTAATTTTTACTATACATTAATATAGAAACCTACTATAACAACCACAGTCTTTCTATCCACTGATAGAGTCTCAATCCACTAAAATTATACCATCCCTTCAGTGTTCTCCGGGGTACTGTGTTTATCATTTGGATGATAACGGCATGACAGTTGCTCGTGGCATCTTCAGTTACAACAAGGTAGTACTAACTGCAGTGGAAAATGAATTAGCTACCTGGTACCAAAAGTTGAGTTTGTACCATAAGAAGAAGAAGAAGACCCAGCCTATAGCAAGTGGTAAGTCCCACTTAAGCACGGAGGGAGACAGTTGCAACCGGCTGCCAGCTAATCATGGAGGTTTGGCTCTGTACCTCCCTCTTCTGGCTGATATGAATATAGTACCTTGCCCAGTCCCACACTGGGCCCTTACTGGACCCCCCTTCTAAGGAATGGCCCCTGAAGTTACCAACCCAAAGACACATGGAACATGGGGTTGACCCATAGTAAGAGCAGAAGGTGTAGCTAGTAGAACACTAGATTGATTTCTTGCACCATCTTATAATGACCACTTCTCCGTCCTTCTTTTCTTGGTACATGGGCAGTGTATACCCAAACAGACAAAGGCAACACACCATCCAAGGAGTGCCAGAGACTGCTGTGGTCACACATCACCCAGAGTACTTCAATCTGAACCTTGGTCAGTTCAGGTTGAGTGGTTAACCAATGTCAGGCAATAGAGGGTCCTCTTGGGCAGTGGTGGCCTAGTGTTTAGGATCTTGCCCTTGTCAACTGAAGTTCAAGTCACGGGCCGGGCACCACTGAGGTCCCCAGGTGCTGCTGATAGCTGCCCGCTGCACACTTGCATGTGTGATGGGTTAAATGCAAAGGACACATTTTATTCTGGTGCTTTAGTTTGTTCAGACTGACAAAATCGTCACTTTTACTTTCACTCTTCAAGTCTTACAGACGTGTTCATTACTACTGGCAAAAAAGAACTTCAGATCATTCATCGAGCCTGGTTGATACAAGAATTCTAGGGCCTGGTGGAAGGGTTAAGGTGCTTAAGGTGCTGCTCTATGTAGTCTAGTTTCTTATGGCCTTTTAACCCTAGCTCCTGAAGTGTAATTGCTCTCTGCTGGTGTCAATGGGAGGTAATAATACAGATGTGCAAATGTGCTAAAACTCTCCAAAAAGCATCAGAAAAAATTGACGAAGCCCCGGAAGTGCTGTAAGAGGTAGGCCTTGATCTTGGCCAGGTCCATGCTCTGTTGACCTTTGAATATCATGAATCCCAAGAAAGCATTTGACTGAGTGTGGAAGATGGATTTTTCCAACTTTACATAAAGATTATTCTCCAGAGGAAGTTTGTGAACCCCACTTTGACCCAGGTGTTTGTCTGTGAAATTGCTCCAAATCATAATCATCATCATCATAAAGGTTCTCTTATCCTATCTTTTCTTATCATGTAGTACATGAAACCAGAATATCTTCTATCTGCTCATTTGAGGATCATATGATCTCTGATATGTGGGCAACTGATAATTAAAAACGGCTAAAAGCTCATTAAGTATGAGTTACAGATTTCAACAACATTAAAATGCCATTAATAAAAATAAACATAAGCAATTAAATTAATAAAACCTATTAAAAAATTAATAGATACTTAATGACAATATGCATAACTGAAGCTTGTGCATAGACTACTAAGCTATTTTAATAACATTAACTATGTTAAACAGATATAGAAACTTAACAACTGTTTACATTAAGTGTGCATTAACTTATCCAATACACCAGTGTTTCCCAACCCTGGTCGTGGAGGCACACCACCCTGGATATCTTAGTGTTTTTACACCTGATCCAACTAATCCCCCAATTAACATCACTTTAGTGAGTTAAAGTAGGTGTGGGGAGGCAGGGAATGTATAGGGCAATGTGCCTCCAGGACCAGGGTTGGGAAACACTGCAATACACTATCCTAAGAGGCACATTGCTAAGTTATCTAGGACAGAAATTATATAACAAAACCAAAGACATGAAGGTGTCATGTGTGGTGCATGAAATTACAAATCACATTTTCTGAAAAGCTAAACAAAAGTTGGGACAGAGGCATGTTAACCAGCCAACTTTTAATAACACTTTTTAATCATTTTGGAACTGAGGAGACTAATTGTAGTCGTTTTGCAAGTAGACATGTTGTCCATTCTTGCTTGATTTAAAAAGATTTTAGCTGCTTAACAGTCTGTGGTTGCCATAGTCTGCAAATTTATGCGCCATACATTTTCAAGAGAGATGTAGGCCAGTCAAGCATGTGCACTCTGTGTCTACAAATATGAAGCCACGCTGTTGAAGCCCAAGCAGAATAGAGTTTGACATTATCATGCTGAAATAAGCATGAACGTCTCAGAAAGAGACATCACCTTAATGGCAACATATGTCTCTCTTAAATCCAAATACATGCTTTAGTGTGCTTCAGTGCTTCAATGGTGACTTCACATACATTCAACTCACGCGTGCCATGGGCCCTGACGCAGTTCTACAGTCTTTCGGTCCATCTGAGATGAGCTTGAGCCCAGAGGACTTGCCAGCGTTTCTGCATAGAGTTGATGTATGGTTTCCTCCTTGAGTATTACAGTTTCACGTTGCAGTTTCTTAAGGCAGCAACATACTGTGTGAAGTGACAATGATTTTCCAAAGTACTCACAACCCAGGGTGGCTGTATTTCTCACAGTGGCATGACAGCTTCTTAGACAGTGCCATCTGAGGGCTCGAAGATCTCAGCCATTTAACAATAGACAGTGTACTGTTCAATTTTCAATGTTATTTTAACTCTGTCCCAACTTTTGACCGCAGCCACTGCTTTGCATTGCATTGCCTATAACAACTGATCTATTTGCACATTGCCTTTTGCACATCTGTCTAATCTGCACTTTATAAATTCTCTATATTTTTCCATTCAAATTCAACTTCACATTCTGTATCTATGTAGATAACATTTTATATTCACTTTGTAAATGTCTTGTCCTTTCAAATTCATTTTAGTCTGCATATATTATAAAAGGTGTGTATTTACTGTTTAATGTTAGGTTTATTGTTTATTGTTAGATTTCACTACACATTGTCCTGTGTATGTGACAAATAAACATCTTGAATGAAAAACTAAATTTATGTGTATTTACAAAATACAGGTAAGTTGATTAAGTAAAACTAGTGAAAACATTTCCGTTGTATTTTTGTCGATTCACATAAAGGTTCACATGAATTAACATTTTACAGATTTAGACTTTTTTTTAACTCTTCTGGAAATGGAATTTGTATATACAAAATTTGCATTCAGAGATGAATAACAAAAGACTGAAGCATTGCTGTTGAAAAGAATTGCAAATTATATATTATGACAAAATTATATAATTGAGAGAAGTATGAAAGATTTGCATGCCATATATAATTAGTATCTGGTGCTGCACCAGGAAAGGCAAGATAACTGATGAGTTTAAATATGTAAGGCCTCTAAGGTGTCTCAGACATATATATATAAGACTTGTAATCACATGTACTGTTTCCAGGCAAAAAAATCTAACTCCAAGTCTAAGGCCTGAAAATACGCTGTAAAATCAATCAAAATGCAAAGATGCATCTGAAAACTTACCCTTTTATGCAGTTATTGCCATTGCTCTTTAACATAATGCCTTAGTGTAATTAACAGTGCTATGAATGGAGGGATACAAAAAAGATTGGGATAGAAGCTGTTTGGCTTTCTGTCTGTTTAAAGGAAAAATCACAATGCAAAGCTCACAGCAAACCAAGGACAATGACACCCTGTTTTGAACCTTTTCAACCTTTACAGGCAAATGTCTCTCATCGCCTAACCACAGGGGTCATTTGTTTCATAACCTTTGTGCTCTGTGCTATGAAGAACTAAGGATTTTTTGGATGTTGACTGTTTCAGTGCACTGAAAGTCAAAAAAGTGTGCTCTGACTCTGGATTTGGCAAAGTTGGAATTGACCTGCTTTTAGATTAACATTTCAGTACTTGTCATCGTCTGAACTGCTGTGTTTCATTACCAGAGTACCAGTCTCCCTCATTTATAACATTCATTTCTATCTGCAATTTCACTAGCTCTTTTGAGCAGCATTTTGCCAGTTCAAGCAAAATCTCATTGCATTCTTTTAATTGCTTATCTGTGTTATTTTGGATAAGATCTTAATGTGGAATGCAAATTGTGAGCCTAATTTTTCTTAAATGTATGGTTAGTACGCTCAGTAAATGAAAAGCAAACCAGTCTAGAGACTTACATAAGAAATCATTTATAACACATACTAAATTTGTTTCTCTTTTTTTCCCTATTTTTATATCTTTTTCCATGTTCCAGCTAATCTTTAAAGAGGTCTCCACCAGCTTTTCACACAACCATTGAAACTAAAAGAGCAAAGATGCTCATCATATGAACACATAGGGGCACTTTAAATTATTGGGCAAAAAGAAAAATGCCCAGTGCACAATCAGTAATAAGAGATTAATATGAAGGCACAAGTTTACTGAATCTTTTCAAACATGTAAGTATACTGACACTTATCCAAGTACCATTAGTCTCTGGTGAGGGTGAAGCCAAAAACCAGGGTTTAGAGCCTCAAACCTGTTGGGTAACTTGTGGCAATTCTGTTCTCAACTAAAATCCAGATGCTGATAAATGCAATAATAATTGCAACATGTCTTAATGTAAACCGTAGCATAACACCTTTAGTGATTAAATGACTTATGGAAGCTATTTTTGAACCAGAGGATAAAATTCCAGCATCTATTGTGAAAAACAGAATAGAACAGTTGACTTTGATTGTTAATGTCTTGGATACACTCAGAATTTAAGTAATGAAAATTCTTAAAAGTCTAGTTAATTATAAAGTTTAAATATTGCATATTATATATAAGGGCGATTTTGAGAATGAGTATTTAAGTACTTGAGTTTGAAATGCCAATGAATATTTAAAGTCTGTAAAGTGCTATTCAGACAAGCCCTAAATTTCAGGAAATAGCACAGAATTCATCTGATACATGTGATCATGTGTGCATTCACTCATGATTTGAGAAATGAAACTGCACTTTTTTAGTTTTTAACTGATTTTTTTCCCCTTACATTCTTACAATGTTCAGGAGATGCTAAGCGGGTTGTGTGCGGCCTTGGAGATGGAACAGTTATGATGTATAAGTCCTCCTTCACTGGAAGCCCAATGGTCTACACAGGTAATGGGACTAATTGGTTTATCTTAAGTCAGGGGTGGGAGTTTCTGGGAATTTCTGGGAAGTACTTTGTTTGAGGTTTTTCATCTTTATCCCTATTGATTACACAGAAAATAAGCTAAATTCAATGGCCAATCAGGCAGTAAACTCATATAATGTGGCATGATATCAACTATGTTGGGCCACCAGAGGGCAGTAGAGGTAAAAAGTCCTGTAGCATTAGAAGCTGAGTCACATTTGTCTCTATCTGCTCTTGGTCCAGCTCACAGCAATGTGTGTGCTGTAACACAATGCCTGTGTTTAATCCCTCACACCCTAAGGCCAGTAACACACTTTATGTAAGTATACAAGCACAAAGGCTCTGAGCTACACAAAACAGTGGCAATCATAACACAGACTCAAGCAAGGGGGCGCAGTAGAAACAGCCAAGCCTGGCCAATCTGTCTCGTACCGCTAGCATGCTTTCTTCTACCAGAAAGGAAGTTCGACGAGTCTTGCTTACTGGTTCAGTCATGTACACATAGACAGAACATATCATTACCTATTCATTCTTATTCTGAACAAATAAAGCAACACAAACTTCTGTACTGTCAACATGTTTAGTTTTTGTGTTTTTCAGAGTAACAGTAGATACCATTCACTCTAGTCTTCTAGACTAAATTAAACACAAACTTAACTTTTTCCAAATACTGTATCAAAGTTGTAAAAAGTAAAAACACCACAGTTTTAAACATTGCTGACATTCTAACATCCTGTTCCAGAAAGATCATGCTATATCGACATACACACTCATAACACATGCTAACACAGTTCTGATGAACCCTGAAATATGTACAAACCCCATTTCTAAAAACGTTCTAGAAAAACAAAAATCTGTAATACATTAATTCATCTGAACTTTTATTTAACTGACAAAAGCGCAAAGTATTACAACTTAATTGTATTTTGTGAATATCCTCAAATTTAGAATTTGATGCTGCAGAGTTAAAATGGAAAAGTGCACAGAATGTTCAATTAACACTGATTTGGAAGGTTCCACTAACTGGTAGCAGGTAAGGGACTGGGTATAAAAGTGGTATCATCAAAGGATCAGTGTTTGCAACCAAGGATGGGTCATGACTCAACACTTTATGCCAAAATTTGTCAAAGAATTGTTGGTCAGTTCAAGTGGTACATTTCTAAAGGCAAGTTTGGGTATATAATATTATGAAATGATTCACAGAATGTGTGTATTAGGATTTTAGACAGACATATGTTGCCATCAAGGTGAAGTCTTTTCTGGGGGATCACTGCAAATTTCAGCAGGACAGTTCCAGACCACATTCTGCACAGGCTACAACAACATGGCTTCGTAAACCAAGTGTGTGTGTGTGTGTGTGTGTGTGTGTGTGTGTGTGTGTGTGTGTGTGTGTGTGTGTGCTGGACAGACCTGCTGCCAGTCTAATATCTTCTACTGAAAATGTATGAAGCATCATGAAGAGGAGAATCAGACACCGGCAACCATAGACTGTTAAGCAACTAAACTAATTAGTGTCTTCAGTTCCAAAATGATTTAAAAGTGTCATTGAAAGGATATGTGATGTAACTTAATGGTAAACATCCCTCTGTCCCAACGTTTGTTGAGTGTGTTAAAGCCATCAATTTCTAAATTTGCATATATTTACAAAATACAATTTGTCAGTAAAACTATTAAAAATCTTTTGTCAATACAATATTGTACAAATCAGTGAACCACAATGGTGGCACAGTCTATTTATTTGCTCACTCTCATAAGAAAATATATATTGCTATTTGGTTTCGTAGCAGTGGCAGAATAGTTCATAGTAGTTACTGAATAAGAAGTGAAGGGTTCAAGGCATTTAGGTCTTTCTGTTTTGAGATATATAATTTATATCATATTAAAACCATTTTAAATTGTTAGCAGTTGTTGAAAATGTCAGCTTTACCATGTGTGAGCATGTCATGATGAATGGACCAATGGGAATGGTTAAAAATAGCTAAGAATGAAATAATTTTACGTGAATTGTATTACATTTGCCATGAGATATGAGGCTTTTTATATCAGCAACAAAAGGTATGATGTACAATGTTATTACAGTTCAGCATACTAAAATATTAATGTTAAAGTTAGTTAATGAAATTAGTGACACATCTGTGCAAACAACGCTATAATAAAATGAAGAGGCAAAGTTTCTAATAATATATAATGTGTATTTGCAGGACACAATAAGCCAGTGAGCTCTGTGTGTTGGAGCCACAGCAGACAGTGGTTCCTGAGTGCTTCTGAAGATTGCACAGTCTCTCTCTGGCCTACAGAGGTCACTCAAGCAGTTCTGACCATGGTAATGTATCCAGAATGATAACACTGGTAAGATCAGGTTAGCTGTTATTTTGATCCGTGTTTTATTGCTGAAGCATTTAATGGTAGAACTGTCACTAGTTATTCTATTAGTAATCAAGTAATATATCAATTTGTTTGGTTATTCGTTATCAGAGGCCAGCCAATAAAAAACTGACATAGCTGAACTATAACAAATCACACACAGCCTTTCAAGGATTTAAAGTATGTATCACCATTATACATTATCAGTGTGCCCGCCTCTCCTTGTTGTGGCCTTTGGAATATGTACTCTGAGGTTTTGAATGGACTTTAATATACAGTGATCAGCCACAACATTAGGATATATTTTATAAATGAACAATTCATTTTTGAAGTTGAAAAATGAGCAAGCATGGTGAACTGAGCAACTTTGGGCCAAACTGTGATGGCTAGACATCTGAGTCAAAGCATCCCCAATAATGGCAGAAATTGTGAGAAAGTCCCTGTGGTTGGTACTTCCTAAAACCGTCTAGGTAACTACAACTGGTGAATCTGCAACAGGTCATGGTCACCCAAATCTCATTGATGTGCTATGGTAGCCCATCTGGTCTGATTCCACAGAAGACCTGCTATCACAAATTGCTGAAAACGTTAGTACTGGCAATGTGAAAAGTTTCAAAACAGTAAATGGGGCTATATAGCCACAGGCCAGCCAAAGTGCCCATCAACGACCCCAGTTTGTTGCTAAAAGCACCTACAATGGCCTTGTGCGCATCAGAACTGGACCAAGGAGCCTCTGAAAAGAAGGGGCAGGGTCTGATGTTTGTTTTGTTAATAAGACCAAGTGCACCCCTTTAAACATTGGTATCCCAGGAGGCCCTACCTTGAAACTTGCTGGACATACATGATTTACTACTATGGTCTTAGTGTCAGATACAACAGAGATCTTGTGTCCATGCCCCAATGGGTCATAGCTGTTTTTAAGGTTAAGACTGATGAGTGTACAACAACAACAACAATGTTACATTTATATAGTGCATTTCACAAGCCCTGGGTCGCAGTGCATCTCCAGCAAATCAGATCTGCAGTATATAAAGAGTTTATTAGAGTAATAATGAAAGTGACTATTTGTCATTGTGAACACATTCATGCACCACAACAAAATTTGACATCTGCGTTTAACCCATCACATGTACACATGTGGAGCAGTGGGCAGCTATCAACAGTGCCCGGGGAGCAGTGTAGAGGGACAGTAACTTGCTCAAGGGAACTTCAGTGGTGCCCGGGACTTGAACCTGTGACCTTCCCAAGGGCAAGGTCCTAACCACCAGGCCACCACTGCCCAATTATTAAATTTATTGAATAACTATTTTTAGAACATTTTTAATTACATAATCAAAGATTTAATTAGGTATTTGTGACAGCCCAGCTTCTGATTCTTTAATTTCTACATGAAAAAAAAACAGCAATTTGTCAATGAACTGATTTTCATCAATACGGTTGCCTCAACACATGAAACATTACACTTCACTTTTACACTTCAGGTGTCTTTTATTAGCATATCCAGCAATAAAGGCAGCATGATTCTTCTTTTATATAGAAATATAGATAGAAAAAAAATGCACTGAAACCTCAGTTCCACATGCTGATCCATTTACTTTGCTCAATATAGACATGCTTGCATCAGTACAACTTTTGGGGCTTAATTTTTTTAAAAGGACACAGCCACAGTCTCTAAATGTAATGAATAGCCTTCTATGAACAGTATACAATGAGAAAAGTGAGTAATGGATGCAGGAAGTGTTACTTTTGGCTACACCTCTCTTGTGGACACGTCCCAGAAAACATCAGCTACAGGCGTGCATGCATTGAGCATATGCAGACTTCTTTGACCCCTTCATTCATTTCCAACTCACTTAAAATGTCATGTTCTCTTGTATGTACCCTCTGTCTGAACCCCTCTGAAGCTTTCTGTAGTAGGAACTAAAGGGCCAGACTTGGCTAAGAGTTTTAGCATTTCAGCACTTGTGTTGCAATAAAGTGGTTTAAATGTTTTGGCAGCAACAAATAGTTATTTGATAAGAGAAAATGACAAAGTTAAGAGACATTGCAATAGACGTACTGGAAAGATGTCTGGTGATTATGGTTAATAGTTTTGTATGTGTTCTTGTTTGTTCTTGTACAGGGCTAACCTATGATGTCACGTTCCAAAATGGTGCTTGTAAAGTGCTTTTTTACAAAGGCTTTTTAACACCGGGTACAACTAGTCTTTTTGGCTAGAGTTGAGTTTAGGGTTAGATGTAGTGTCAGGCTTAGAACATTTTTATTGCGTACAGGATTTTATATATACACACACTACACACACACACATAAAATAGGGCATATTATTTTTATTATATGCAGGTAGTTAGGTAGTTTATCGCCAAGGAAAACCATTCATATCATAACAAAACATTTTCATTGTAAGTAATTTTGGGCAATTACTAGTTGACACAGTGTAAAGAGCAGCAGGCATTTTCAAATAATGTTTAAAAAAATGAGATACAAATTTATGTTCTGAAAAAGATGAGATAAAAAAGTGTTAGTAAGATCTTAATAAACCACAAGCTGATACAACAGCTGCAGTGTGCTTGAGGAAATTTTCTCAGAGTCCCTAGAACTGTAGTGGAGGGATGAAAAAACATTTTTCCATAAGATACTTGCTCAACTGGCGATTTAAAGATCTGTAGTATAACATGTTTGTCCAAAATCTCCCACAAATGTTCAGCTGGGTGATGACTGTCCCGAACCCTAGATTTAACTACTGCAAAAAATTCATAGCATATAAATGACATTTTTAAATTCTTATCAAATCTTTGTGACTTGGGTGGTACCTTTGTCATGCCACAAAAGACTCTCACTTCAGATTAGAGATCATAGATTAGAGATTAGAGATTGTTTTATTTGTCACATACGTAGTTATACAAGTACAACATGTAGTGAAATGTACCCTGATTGCTCCTGAGACTTAAAATTAAAGCTACATTTAAAGTAATAAAAATATATAGAATAAAAACTTATTACAGAAGAAAATAGAATATCAAATATAAACAATAACTGAACATATGTGCATATAGATACCTGTAGATAGCTATACATGCTGAAGTGTGTAGTGACATGATTGTAAACATTGCTGTAAGGGTATGTTAGGAAACACAATGGCAGGTGTACAGTGAGCAGGTTGAGTGTGCATTATGTTATGTGATATAGCCTGAGGTTAGAAACTTCTGATTGAACAGATTAAACAGGCAGTTACTGGGATTCGTCATGTCTCTGATGATCCTGAATGCTCTGGTGCTGCATCTCCTGATGTAAATGTCCTGCAGAGGTGGTAGAAATGTTCCATCTAATACAGTGGTCAACCCTGGTCCTGGAAGAATCTAGGTCCAACCACAGTCTGACACACTTTTCTGAGCTAATTAATTTCTTCACTGACTGGCTGGATCAGATGCAGTAATGTAAAGTAAGAGCAAGTTGGGACTAAATTTTGCAGGTAGATCAGCGTGAAGACTGTTGACTACTTGTCTGAAATGACCAATGGACCCAAATGATGCCACTAGTCTCACTGCAGGGGCAACAGTGTATCATGTAATATATTATGGCAAAACTGTAAAAAAGAAGCAAAGTAAATATTAATCAAACTGCCATTTTGTTTTAACAAAGTAAAATTAAAGAAGCCCACCTTAGCAGATGAACTGAAAAGAAGCCCACCTTAGTAGATGAACTGAAGAGAAGAAGCCCATTTTAGAAAATGAACTAAAGAAAAGAAGCCCACTTTAGCAGATGAACTAAAGAGAAGAAGCCCACCTGAGCAGATGAACAAAAGAGAAGAAGCCCCCTTTATCAGATGAACTGAAGAGAAGAAGCCCACCTTAGCAAATGAACTAAAGAAAAGAAGCCCCCATTTATCAGATGAACTGAAGAGAAGGAGCCCATTTTAGCAAATGAACTAAAGAGAATAAGCCCACCTTAGCAGATGAACTAAAGAGAATGAGCCCACCTCAGCAGATGAACTTAAGAGAATAAGCCCACCTTAGCAAATGAACTAAAGAGAAGAAGCCCCCTTTATCAGATGAACTAAAGAGAAGAAGTCCTCCTTAGCAAATTAACTAATAAGAAGAAGCCCCCCTTAGCAGATGAACTGACAGCAGTTAGGCCCCTTTTAAGTGGCAGCAGTCCAGATAGTGCTCTCCCCCATAAGCAGAACACCAGGGGGAGGCGCCATCACAGTAAGGATTCTCCTCTGTGATCAGTGGCTGCTTTCTTATTCTAATAACTGTAGTATTACCAACTTAAATGATCACAACACAAACTATTACCTTGAACTCAGCTGCTGTTTGAAATACATAGATACAGGTAGACAGAAATATGTAGATATCGCCCTTGAAAGCTATAAAATGAACTCAAAAATAGTTCAAGGGCACAGTGCTGTCTTAAGCAGCTTCATAGATTCTCCCTCATGATCTCTTTTTTCCGAATGGAAAGGAAAAATTCCTGTGTCCCTGTGGTGAGAGAAAGAAAGAGAGAGAGAGAGTCCAAACACTCTTTCTGGAGCACTGAGCACTTATGTACAACCCCTTGCAATAGTATTGGTAAATCTTAGTTTCCTGTAATATGATACAAATAATTTGTGTTTTTGTTTGTTTGTTTTGATTTTGTTTGTTTTAGGGAAGGGAACGACATTCCAAGGTCATCAGTGGGGCCCAGTTCTACTACTTGGATAAGTTTATACTTCTGAGCTCTGGGTCCAGCCTGCTCCTGTATCTTTACCATCTGGACCAAACCAAAAATGACATAAAGAGGTATGCTGTGCACACACACATACATACACACACACACTCATCCACAAAATTGGGTAAATGGTCTATTTGCACTGTAATAATGTGCTTGAATGTCCAAACAGGAAAGATCGGATTTTTCATACAATACAGGAATACCAGGAAAGTATTTTTTTCAACTGATAAAAGTTCAAAGAAAAGATTTTCCATGTTTCACTTATCAACCTTAATATAATTTATAATTAACACACTCGATAAAACTTGGGCTACAGGCCTGTTTACCACTGTGTTACATCAACTTTCCTTTTAATTTAATAGGTTTGGGAACTGAAGAGAATAATTATTGCAGTCCTGCAATCAGATTCTGGCCCCTTCATGCTTGGTACAAGATTTCAGCTGCTCAGCAGTCTGTGGTGGCTTTTGTCTAACCCTCCTCTTCATGAAGCTCCATACATTTTCAATAGGAGATAGATCTGGACGGATGTTAGGCAGGCCAAGCAAACACTCTGTGTCTCTGAAGCTACCCTGTTGTATCGCATGCAGACCACAGCACATATACTTACTGTCTTTCAGTCCTTCTGAGATGAGCTGGGGTCCTGAGCTCTGGGGTTTCAGCTAAGTTTCAGGTATTATATCTTGATGCAGGGTTGCCTGTGTTAAGTGACAGTGATTTTCCAAAGACCTCCTGAACCCATGTGGCTATATTTGTCAGAATAGCATGATTTTCCAGCAGCACCTTCTGATAGCTCAAAAGTTTTCAAACTTGTTCTACCTACAGGTACTGAGATTTTTCTAGATACCCACTTTTTTAAACAATATTGTGTACTGTAGATAATGAAAGACCTTAATTCTTTGTTGAGAAATGTTCTTTTTGAATTGACTGACATTTCTCTCATGAAGTTTGGAACAAACTGAAAAGATCTTTGCTTGCTTGTTTCAAAATGACATAACTTACATTTATTCATTTGGCTGACTTGAATATTTTATGAACCTTTCACTCTTATTTTGCTCCGTCTCAACTTTTCTTCAGCGAGTCACAGGTGTCAAATTCTACATTTGTTCATATTTACAAAAAACTGTTTTTGTATGTTCAATTAACACATTGGAAATCTTTTCTTTGAACTTTTATCAGTTAAGATCAGGTCAAGAGTAAATAAATCACACATTTTCTATGGCAGCCCACCACAGCTCATTGAATGTTATTCATTTCCTGAGTCATTAGCATCTGTCACCATGTTTCTTTAAATCGAGTGTATATTACTATCCTGGTGACCAACTTTGATATTAAGCTCTACTGTTCAAATCCACATTGTAAAGTACACGGAAAAGCCATAACATTATGACCACTGACAGATGAAGCGAAAAACATTGGCTATCTAGTTATTTAATTACAATGGCACCTGTCAGGGGGGTGGAATATATTAGGCAGCAACTGAACAGTCAGTTCTTGAAGTCAATGTGTTAGAAGCAGGAGAAATGGGCGAGCATAAGGATCTGAGGCACTTTTGACACTTTGACTTATTTTGATGGCTAGACGATCATCTCCAACATTGCAGGTTTTGTGGAGTGTTCCAGGTATGCAGTAGTTATTACCCACCAAAAGTGACAACTGATGAATCGGCAACAGGGTCATGGGCACCAAAAACTCTGATGCATGTGTGAATTGTAGTCTGTTTGGTCTGATTCCAAAGACATGCTTCTGTTGCACAAAATGTTAATGCTGACTCTGATAGAAAAGAGTCAGAACACAGTGCACCAATCAGAGGTTTTTCAGTGGAATGAGGGAGGGGTATTTAATATTAGGAAGGTGGTCAAGTGTTATGGCTGATCTGTGTATATAATGTTTAATAATTCCATAACCACGTTGTCATACCTCAAATTTTACTGAATTACATGTTTATTGTTTGTTCGGTCGTTTTTTTTAGATATGAAAAGAAAAGCATGTTCAAACTGTCGAGCCAGTTCAGCATGCTCTCTGGAACGGATATCACTGCAGTATCAGCCATCAATGACTTCTTCTCCTGTATCCTAACACTGCAGCTTCCACTAACCCTAATGTTTACAAAGACGGACAGATAGAAAACCCAAGGATAGAAATATTTTTAAGAATGCTATCTAAATTATGTTCCCAGTGGTGGTTTGGTTTAAAAACTCTATCAGAGAGTTCCAAATGAAAGATTTTGTACACTCTGTCTCAAGTCTGCATTAGATAGTAGGCTGCCAGTGACTTAAGAATGTGATCTTCACCATATTTCCAGGTGTTTGGTTGCAAACTAGCATTTAAGGGAAATTCTTCAAGGGAGGAGAGGAGTAGCCTGATCTTTTTTTTAGTCTAAAAACATCAAGATTGCCTGTAACATGCAGTGTAAGTCATAAATCTTTTGTGTGTACCTAATTCTTAATGTTTTCAGCCTGGCTCTTTATTATGAGTTTTTGCCATTTAAAGTGTATTTATATAGTAGTAAATCTACTGAACCCATCAGTTATAGTATAGCTGTGTTTAGCTTATCCTTCTGTGAAGCAATGCTGAGTAATGGACCTGGCTAACAGACACAGGGGAATATATAAAAATTTCCAGTAGAAACATGGTTGCAGTATGTCTGTACACTTTTAGTGGAGACACATTACAGGTATGGTGTATATTGATACACAAACATATTGTGGTTTTATTTTCTCTTGGCTATAGACGTTTAAGTTGAGTTTGTTTTTTGTTTTTAATTAATTCTGCAAACCTGTAATGGAATATCTGACAAAGATAGCATTAAAATTAAAAATGCATAATATATTCCACAAAACGGTTTATTGATCCACAACACAGTTAATATACCCTGCACTAACAGTTTATTAATAATATTTCAATAACTTAAAATTCACCAGTTAACATGAATGTTATAGTTTATCCCACTGCCACAGAAATTACACTTCTTGTGTAAATACAGAAATAAGTCGTTTGAAAGACTGTCTAGTATCTTACCCCCAGACACAAATAATAAGAATAAGAATTCATTCATAACAATCAATTAATGATGTTTTATATTTTTGACATAATGAATCCACTTCTATAAAGTAATTACAAGTGTCATAAAATATAAAACTTTCTTTCTAGTTTTCTTATAAAAAAGGTTCTTAACTTCAGTTTTTCAGACATTGTTATAGCTGCTGGGGCCAACCGCTCAATCCAAGTGTTTGATATGAACCATGGCTCTGTGGCAACAAAGATCTGCGATGCTCACTCCAGAGCCGTACACCACCTGTCCCAGAATAAGGTAAGGGGAAATCTAAGAAATACATGTCTGTAGAATTCATTAAATATTTATTGGAAACTTTAATTGTCAGTCTATAGCCCTATTCGAACTGGATTAGTTTTACCTGGGGCGTAGTGCCACATTAGACAACATTGTGACACTGGGCAATTAAAAAAAACTAAGGCCCTTCTTAAATAAATAATTGATAATGCTACAAATACAGCAAATACGCTTTAATACAGTGATAATCTTTGAATTTTATAAGGGTTACTTTAAGAACCTTTTGCAGCAGGTTTTCCATCATAAAACAATTTCTTTTTTGATTCTTACATGTTTTTAGAGTATAAAATGATCAGAGCTTGGAAGGGTTGCTAACTTGCAAACTTTGAGATATTCAGATGGCTGGAGTGAGACTGGAGTATCTGTCTTGCAGACTTGGACTCATGTAAATTAGCATTTAGACTGAAAAGATGGGTAAATACTCACATTAGTCATTGAGAGTCCATGTAAGAAAATATTCTACATACCAGTGAATCTATAAAACTCATATAAAGCCCCATAGTCAGCGTGCTTTTGTGTGAGATCATATCCTTTCCTCAGGTCAATAAAACAGAAGAGCACATTTGGTTCCTCAAAAGAGAAACTTTTATAGACTGTTGGTTTAAATTTGTGAAAGCCTTTTTATGACATTAAAATGCTGTCATATGCGATTTCAGAGTTATAAAAGTAAAAATAACTTGTCTTGCACAGCAAATATGGAGACGTTATGCAATTCTGAAACATCAGGAAGCAGTTGTTACATTATAAAACAACAGTACATGTAAACTCAGTGACAACCATTCTATTTCAATTTGTAGGTCAAACATTGGCTAATTGGCTTTACTTTCTCAACTTATAATAATGTTGTGTATTGTTAATTGCCGTAGACACCATAAGGAAATATTAAAAATAAGATAAATAAAAAATAAGAGACAAAGCAGAAATAATTCGTGCAGTGGAAAGAATTTGGGTTATTTGGATTTCTTATAAATGAGTGAAAGGGAAGAGATTTTTTTATTAATATTATTTATTTTATTTTTGGCAAGACGTCTGCAGTGAGTTTCCTTGTAAAAGTCTCCCTTAGTCTGAATTTTTCCATGATCTGACCTGTAATTGTACCCACACTATGGGGTAAAAAACTGAAAATAAACTGATTTTTTTTGTTATTGATGGGATGCTGATATAACTTTAGTTTATGACTGATGACATTCATGGAATCACTTCTCTATACAAATCTGTGCCTGAGTAACCATGCTGTTTAAAAGCATAATGATCTTCTGTTTGGCCACCCAGTCAGGTCATTATATAAGGTCTTTATTAAAGGTTGCGCAACAAGAGGTGTCTTCTTCCACAATGAATAAACGTAACATTTTAGTGAATAATCCTGGCCACAGTTCAGTTTTCCAAGGCAAAGATTAATTGTAGTTCCATGCCAGAGTTTCTGAAGGCAAGTCCAGAGAAACAGTAGAAACATGCTTCATTGGTATAATTGCTCATTTCTGATTTTTTGATTATATCTGATCATAATACAACCTCAAATCAGAAAAAGTTGTGTTGGTATGGAAAACGCAATTAAAAAAAGAAAGTAGTGATTCCTAAATTTACTTTGACTTGTATTTTATTGCAGACAGTATAAACACAAAATATTTCATGTTTTGTCTGGTCAACTTCATTTCATTTGTAAATATACATCCTGTCCTGTCATTCAGACCTGCAACACATTCCAAATTCCAAATTTCAACACATTCTTTTACTGTTGGGACAGTAAAGCATTTACCCCCTTGTAATGTTGCCATTTCTTTTAAAAGATGTTTATGAACTGAAGACACTAAGTGATGAAGTGTTTCAGGTGTAATTTTGTCCCATTCTTTCTGCATACAAGTCATATTTGTTGGCAAACTGGCGATCCTCTGCCCATCTTTGCTCCTAAAGGACTAGACGTTTCTTGGATGCTGCTTTTGTGCCAAATCATAATTACAATCACCTGTTGACATCACCTGTTTCAAATCACATCATTATTTAACCAATTTACCTCATTACAAGCCCTAAATTGCTCCTGTCCCAACTTTTTTTGGAATGTGTTGCAGGTCTAAATGACAGGGAAGGATGTATATTTACAAATGAAATGAAGTTGACCAAACAAAACATGACATTTTAAGTTCATTTTGTCTGCAATGAAATACAAGTCAAAGTAAATTTAGAAATCACTTCCCTCTTTTTTTATTTGCGTTTTCCAAACCGTCCCAACTTTTTCTGATTTGGGGTTGTATGTCTTTAAGCGCATTAACAAGTCTGGGCCATCCTTATAAAGGATATGCCTAACACATCCGGATGCCTTTCTTCTGTTTGGAGTTCTAATCACTGCAAACCACTACTGCTGAGAAAGGCACCATATGGACATACCTAAGGTTCACTTACTTGATTGACATTGTCATCACGGCCATATGCTAGATATGTTGGCCCAAGCTACAGGCATTTAGGTGCCACCTCCAGAAACTAAGATTGTTTTCTTTTGTTTGTTATTGCTATCCAGTGTCGATCAGAGGAGGGTGGGTTCCTCTTCTGAGTCTTGGTTCCTCCCAAGGTTTCTTCCTCCAGCTTTTTTTCCTTGCCTCTGTTGCCTTTGGCTTGCTCATTAGGGGCTCAGACCCGGATTCTGAAAAGTTGCTTTTTGACAATGTCAGTTGTTAAAAGTGATATATAAATAAAATTCACTTGAGTTGAGTTGAGTGAGTAGAGAGACCTTTGTTGTTTGTTTTTTTTGGGGGGGGGCTTTTTTCAAATCTTTATGTTTATGTTTTTCGAATCTTTTTTCAAATCTTTATGTAGGCTTACGAATGTCATACAGCTCTAAGAAAACTGATATCCTAACTAATAACATCAAGTAAATGATCCATATGCAATATGAACAGCTACAATGATGGAGTGAACTAGCACCACAAGCTTCCATGAGCTCTGATCTATTCACAGATGTTCACAATTAGAGGAGGAGGTAAAAAGCCGGATGCATTAATGCTCCTGTAGCCATTACTGGCAGATTCTGCAAGTTAGCTGCTGCTGCCACACTGCTCAAGCTGAATAATAACATTACATGTGCGTGCATAGGAAGGAAAACATGTGAGTTGTGACCTGACTGAAATTTTCCATTTAGTGCTGATGTAGTTGCTCAGACAAGAGATGGTTGCTTAATTACTTTAGCACTGGAGTTGTGAGGATAATGCAGCTAGCAAACACTAAATGTAAATTGTCACCAAATCTTTTCCATAAAAATAAAACACCAAAACTTTACTCAGCCTGCTCAAACCACATCTACAGTCAGTTTTTTTAAACGACTGTCCTGGACAGCTGATGGCTATCTGTAGTGGTGAAGTTTTGTTCAGTTTATAGCGCAAATCCTGTTTTCTTAAAGAAGAATTGTGAATAGGGAAGTTTGTTGATTTTAATATATCAGATTCAGTCATTCTGTGTCCTGTACCACATCAGTAAGTCTGTGCCACCTTACTGAAGGGCAGACTGAACAATTTAAGACACTGATCGAATCACCAAACCCTGCTGGACACTGGTCCTTTAGAAGTGCAATTAGAATACCTTATTTATGCAACCAAATGTGGTTCTTCTATATCAGAAACCTTCAGCTCTGGACCTACAGTTTTCCATTCTGGATTTTTGTAATTAATTGAACTGTTAAAGTGACTGATAGGCCACTTAGTGTCAAAGCTACCAGCAACTAAATTCACTGTTTGGAGCTAAAGAGCTCACATCTATAACATTGTTTGAACAAACTCTTTTTGTTTACCTCAATTTTGAGAATATATAATGCAGCATGGTCCATTAGACACATCAGAACTTTGCTGCTAAGTCTTTGTGCTTGCCCTGCTTTTGGTAAAATCTGGCCAAACTTTGTTTAAGTTTACCTTACCTGCATAATTAAATAGGGCAGATGATTTCTTTAGGACCATTTTGTGTTCAACCATTACAGATATGGCCTGCCATTCTTTAAGCTTGAGAATTTACCTACTGACCCTTGCTGACCCTTTTTCATCTCTGTTTAGCCCACATGTTAAACCACACCACCTCCCTTTTCACGGTAGAGAGGTTAGATCAGGATTAGTTGGGTAAACTACCTACACTACCCTGGATTAGGTACTCCTAATCCATAGTCTCTTCTGCTGCATTCTCCCACAGAGACTGAACAGCCTTGCTGTGTTCTGGAGCTCCCACTCAGTCACGCCACTCATTGTGTGTGCTGCGTAGCACGTCAGTTTTTTCAGCGACCTTGCCCCAGTGTTACGTCAAACCCATGGTCCACGAGGCCTAGCTGGATCAAGTCAGGTGGAGGATTCCCATACCTAAACACAAACTTACTTTTGACTTTCTTTTTCTTCTACTACAAAAAAATAGCTGTGCACTGGATACTTTCTGATTTTTTATATACACTCTAGATGAACTGTACACTCTTAACATACAGTGTGGTCCATAAGGATTTGGATAGTGACAGTTTGTAATTTTGCCTCTGTACAGCACAATAGATTTGAAATGAAGCAATCATTATAAAATGAAAGTGTAGACTTTCAACTTTAATTCAAGGGGTTTAACAAAGGTGTTGCATTAAGCTTTTTGGTCCATTTGGGTCAGTTTTCTAATCCATTTGCACTTTACAGTTCCTTTCCTATCAGTTTTGAACCATTTGCCTCAATCTGCTACCTCATCCTGTTATCATCCATAAACATAAGTGACCCATTTTGACAGATGATATGGTATAAGTATCATTCTGGTACAAGTGAGTGTTGTTTTTTCCTGTCCACTACTTAGTTATGGTGTTATCCGTCCAAAGAATCCTATTCCAGAACTGGGTAGGTTTTCTATGTTTTCTTTTTAATCAGACCTTCCTGTTCTCCAGTGTTACCAGTGCTTTGCAGTTGGAAATCAGTTGTATTTAAATTTTTGAATGTAGATTTTTACAATGATGCCTCTACATGTGAGACATGCTCTTGACTTGACTAGATGCAAAGGGGTTTTGCACTAATGCACTAATGTACCTCCATACCATCAGACATGCAGGCTTTTGAACTGAGTGTTCCTCTCTTTAGGGATCTGTGTTTTCCAAAAAGAAATTCAAATTTCGATTAGTCAAACCATAAAGCAGTTTTCCACTTTGCCTCAGTCTGTATGAAATGAGTTTTGGCCCAGAGAAGAAAGCAGCGTTTCTGGATCATGTTCACATATGGCTTCTTTTTTGCATGAGCTTTAACCTGGATTTGTGAATGGCATGGTGAACTGTGTTCATGGACAGTGATTTCTGGAAGTGTTCCTGAGCCCATGCAGTGATTTCCATTACAGAATCCGGCCTGTTTTTAATGCATTGCCATCTGAGGGCCCAAAGATCACGGGCATCCAATTGAGATTTTTGCCCTTGTCCCTTGCACACAGAGAAGTCTCTGGATTTTCTGAATCTTCTTATGATAATGTGTACTGTAGGTAATGAGACATTCAAAGTCTTTGAAATGTTTCTGTGAGGAACATAGCTCTGATATTGTTTCACAATTTGTAGACACAGTTTTTTTAAGATTGGTGCCCATCATTACTTCTGAGAGAGTCTTAGTATACCCAGTCATGTTACTGACCTGTTGCCAGTTAATCTAATTAGTTGCAAAATGTTTTTCTAGTTTTTTTTCTTTTTACTACCACTCACTTTTCCAGCCTTTTGTTGCTCTGTCCCACCTTTTTTGAGATATGTTGCTTCCATCAAATTCAAAATAAGCTGATATTGTTCATGTCTCACAATCAACATTTGATATGTTTTCTAATGTCCTGTTGTGAATAAAACATTGGTTTATGAGATTTGCAAATCATTTCATAATCATTTCATTTAAATTTTACACAGTATCCCAACTTTTTTGGAGTTGGTGTTGTATTCTGGGATCATCCATTTTAGTTGTTTTTTTTGTGGTCTCCCTGGTCTTTTGGGGTTGCTGGTTTCACCTGTCTGAGTCTCAACCCACAGCCAGGCTATGGGCTCCAAAACCCCTGCTCTGCCAGCTACCCCATCCACTTCCTTGCCAGACTTCTTGTTTCTTCAATGTTTGTGCTTTATATTTTGTTCCAATCCCCTTTGTGTCTGTGTTAGACCAGGTACCTTAGCCAGTACTGTTCCTGTGCCTCATACCAGACCAGTTTAAGTCAGTGGTTCCAGGTCCTGCTCCATGATTCAGGCCAATTCCAGTCCACAGACCCCTAGTTTTCATCAGGTGTCAAGTCCATGTCCAGTCCTTATTGCCTATGCTCCAGTTTCAGTCCCTCATTGGATATTGGAAGTGCATTAAACCCACAGTGTTAGCAGTCATGTTTTTGGCATTTACTCCACTTATTTCTAGCATTGTACAGGAAAAAAACAGACAATGGCAACATATTATAGTCAAGTCAGTTTTATGTCTATGGCACTTTTTACTCACATTGTCACAAAGCAGCTTTAGAGAATCCAGCACCAGATAACAAAAACAAATGTAAAAAGGAAACAATCTTAGTTGGCAGCTAAAAGCCTAAATAGCTTGGAGTAACATATCTAGCATATGGATATGAAGCATAAAGTACAGGGAGATGGTCTGTGGTACCTGAACTAGTCTGGAACGGGTGATAAAAAGTCCTAGTGATGGGTGATCTGGTCAAAGGTACAAGAGGGACAGCGGTTCCTAGTGTACAGTGGGGCTGTGATGACAATACATTTTTGAATCTTTGCTTGGAGAAAATCCCCTGGTCAGGCTCCAGCCCTGCCTCAGTCTCATCTTTGCTGTGTAACCTTACCTCTGCCTTTTTATGTCCATCTGAGTGCTGTTTGTAACCCCTGCTTGTTTTGTTCTCATTACATTATGTTCCCAGTGTTGTGCTTTTGTTTTTCCTTCTTTTGCTTCTCATGGATGTCCCAGTACTTTCCGTATTGTAGGTTTAGGCCATTATATGTCTTTTTGTATTAGCTATTGACGTATGTTGTAGATCTTTCCTGTGTTTGATTTGATCTGTTGTGCCTCTGTGAATGCTTTCTCAGCTCTTGAGTCATATCATTAGCTAATTATCAACATGTTTTAAGCTGAAGAAGGTGTGACTGAGCAGGGAAAACAAAAGTATGTGGTAAAATGTAGTTTAGTCAAGAACTTGCATATCAGTGGGATATGAGAACTTGCTAGTGATTAGTCTTTTTAATGAAGTTCCCTTCTGCTACTGGGTTGTACCATGTTTAGTTAGATCTTGAGACACATGGAATGCTGGCTTCAAGTTATTATACCTAAGAAACAGAACATTAATTCACCTTTTCACCTCAGTCAGATGTAATCAATTTAACTGGTTAAAGAACTGAATTTCCTTAACACTTATCTTTTGCCCTTTCCAGAATTAATCCGTATTTGGGCAGCCAAAGTTCAGGCATAAATCAAGTGAAGTGAAAGTGACTATTTGTCATTGTAAACACACTCAAGCACCACAAAGAAACATGACCTCTGCATTTAACCCATCACACATAACCCAGCAGCGGACAGCTACCAACAGCACCCGGGGAGCAGTGCAGTGGGACAGTACCTTGCTCAAGGGTACCTCGGTAGTGCCCAGGCCAGGACTCGAAACTGCAACCTTCAAGTCCCAAAGGCAGCGTCCTAACCACTAGGCCACCACTGCCTCAAGTCAGACAGGTGTAGGTCTGCATGTCAAACTCCGGTCCTGGAGGGCTAGTGTCCAGTGCAGCTTGGGGATTTCCCTGCTTAAACACCAACATCAACTTACCTGCTAAGTGCCAAGTTTAGTAAGTGTGTTTGAGGAGGAGAAGTACTAAGTAGTGCTGGACCGGAGTTTGACACCCCTGGTCTACCTAAATAAAATAGAATTATGAGAAGAATTAGCATTATCAAAGCTAAAACATGCAAGAAAGTGGTGATGACATGTAACATGTAACAAAATACATGAGCTGAGTACGTATGAGTGGTTAGTATTACGATGTTTAAGAATGCTTATAGGCCAGCACTGAGGAAGGACAAAAATTAAGGTCTGAAATTTACAATTTCATGTACAAGAATCTGTGGTCATCATGCATAGAGGTGACTGAGACAGAGTTAAGTAGCTTAGATTTGCTCCATTTGGAATGTTTGCCTTTTGTAGTTTGTACCCTCACGAGTTTACAAATTCTTAATTAACATTTCCTGGCTTCCTTGTAGGGATCCATGTTCAGCACACAAGACCTGGATTGGTACAATCTTTTCTTAAGCAGTGCTGTAACAGATGGTGTTAAGCTTTGGGATCTTCGTACAACAAGGTAGGCATCATTGTGGTCTTTGCTGTGTTTTAAAGGACAAATTTTATAATGCTATGTCAGTTGTCTTCACCTCAGTGCAAGTAATATAGATGTGACCAGAGCAATATGAAATGTGCAATCAAATGTGGTCTACTTAAATATAGTAAGTATAACAAACAAATTAAGCTAAATTTGTTTAATCTGTACATGATTCAGGAAATATATTTGCCTAAAAGTATTAAATTGGTGTAGTATTCACATATATTGGCGCATACAGCTATGAGCAGGACAAGCAGTTCTTTTTAAACTTTGTAGTGTTCATTTCTAACAGTTTATACATGCAGAAAAACAAGAACTTGCAGGATACATGGAAATAGCAAACATGGAAATTAGGGCTGCAACAAACAATTATTTCCATAATTGATTAGTCTAGTGAGATTTCTTGATTTACTCTTAAAAGACATAAGTCCAGAAATTAGTTTGTCAGCAATTAACTCTAAACATTTGCCTTTATATAATGTTTTCTGATAAACAATGCCCTGTACAAGCAATTTCAACAAAGCACTTTTAAAGAAGAATAAATGCAGTGAATTTTAATGATAATGATTCTGCGTATTATTATGAATTATTACTATTCTGTCATACCTATAACAGGCCTCGATACAGTTTTAGTGTCTTATTTACTCACCATGCTAAGCTTCTGCTGTGGATCCAGTCTGTGTTTTGTTCATACATAACAGTTATAGTTGAGCCCTACACAATGTACAGGAATGTACGTCTTTTTTAGAAGATGTTCAAGTGAAGTATTTCCCTATTCTTGAGTTTTAGGTTGTGCCTGATGTGCAGTTTTAGGTTGAATCTTTTCTTTATTACGTGATAGAACAATAAGAAACAAGCACTGTCAAGCCATTGTTAATGTTTTTTTTATTGTTATCATTGCCACCTTTTTTAATTATCCATGTTATTAATATAATCACATTCAAATCACCTTAGATGGAACTTAATACTAGGTCTAAACAGGGCCAGTGTTATATTTAATAGGTAATAAAATAATTTCCCACTGTTCAGTTATTACTTTTATATTTAGTTAAATAGATTTCTTAAAAGAGAATTTACAGACAAAATAGTTACATGTACAATATAGACTACATAGTTTATATCCCTTCAGTTGAGTAATTAGGACTGAAAAAAATCCCAGTCTGCTATATTCCTAAAAAAGGTGTACACTGCGATCTACAACTTCTTGTCAAAGAAGTAAAATGTGAGACTGTACGGAATGTAGCTGTTATTTGTGAAGCATATTGAAAAAGTGATGAAACCTTGTGCATTAATGATCAACTTCTCACTAAATATTATAATAATGGGACGTGGAGCGCCCTAGCATTCCCTGCAGTTTTGTTCGTTTTTGTGAATATGTTCTTATTTTTTCATCTACTGTTTAAGTCTTGGTTATTTATTGCATGTTATTTATACCCCAATTATATATTTGATATTACATTAGATAGTTTTTGGTATTCTCACCATCCTGGTATTTTGTGTTTAAATGAACTACTTCATCCTTGTAATATAATGTATAGTTATTTGGTTACTTCCATCTACAACTGACTGTTGTAGGTACATACAACTGTAAACTGTAAAAATTAGCTGTAAAAAAAGCTGAAAATAAAAAATGTTGGACATTTACAGCTAATTTACCACAACAAAAGATTGTAACCTTGTTGTAGAATATTTTATTATATCAAGCAATGTGGGGCATCTCAGATATTTAAATTGTCATATAACTGCTTTAATGGATTATTTGGCAGACAAAAGTGCAAAATTATAGCTTTTTTTTTTTTTTTACAAAAAAAAGCATGAAAATGCTTATTGTAATATACTGTAACAATGTAATCTGGAAATAAGCTGTCAATTAAAGTGACATTTTTTTTCTTTTTTGAAATGTATTTTACTGCCATCAGTGCCACCAGACATTTAAAATCTACAGTTTTTTGTTATTGTTTGTTTTTTTACACAGTGTTTCTTAGGCTAATGTCATGTCTGTCCAATACCAGTGTCGGAGTTATTAAGAGGTGAAGTAGAGAGTCAAGTAAGACACTTTTTACATATTCCCACCTCCCACCTAAACTTTGCTGAGACTTTCCTCCTCATTGCTCTCAGGATGTATGTGTACATTTATAAATTTGGTAACTGGGGCTTTTTCTAAAAAGGAACATGTGAAGGCATTTAGAACACCCCATCCCTTTCCTCACATTGATAAATAGTGTGACTTTCTTTCTTTATTCGTCATACTATTATGTCTGGAACTTTTTCCATGCCTGAGTCCAAATTCCAGACAGTGTCAAATCCTCCTTCCTTGCCTTGATAAATATTTGCGCCCTTTTCCAGGTCAAGTTCTGGTCAGGTTCAGCTCCTGTGGCTTGTCACTGAGCAGCCTTGCTTAAAGAGGAACACATGGGACACTTTGCAAGGGCATGAAAAATGCCTTCATGTACCACTGACATTAATTCTGCTGTACACCTCAATGCCAGGCAAAGTCAGTGAGAGCAAAGTGATATGCTGTGGTTGGCCACTAAAGAAGAAATTTGAAAATATAAAGGAACAAGACAAAATTTAGGATTGTAAAAAAAGTATGCAACATTTCATCTAAAAAGAAGGTAACCCTAGCTGACTTTTTGTGTTTACTTATTTTGTATGTACAAATGCTTCATGTGTGAAACATTTAAATGAGCAAAAAATTGTTACATGCAAAGAATATATCACCTAGTCTTTACCAAAACAAGAAAGAGGGCCTCCTCTATTTTGAATTAAGTGCACTTGCTACCTATATATTTTTGGAATAATTTTGAAGTTTACTGTAAAACATTCACTACAATTTACAAACCCTATTTTTGTTGGGATATATGTTGGGATCTCTTAAGCTTTCTTTTAAATGATCATTTCTTTTAAATTCAAAAAACAGATTTTCTATGTTTTTTAACTGATCAACTTCATCAACAAATATAAGAGCAAAATAAGAGTGAAAAATATATCGAATTTTTTTACGTTTCTCTATTTTGAAACATTTTACAATAAGCAGGTGAGCTGTAAACAGAGCATCTACCAAAGGCACCAAGTCTCTGCAAGCAAAGATGGGCCATGGCTCAACACTTTGTGCCAAACTTCATGAGAGAACTGACAGTCAGTTTAAAAAGGACATTTCTCAACACAAGATTACAAAGAATTGAAGTCTTTCATTATCTACAGTACATAACACTGTGAAAGGATTCAGGGAATCTGGAGAATCTCAGTCTCTGTAGAGCAAGGCTGGAAACCACTGTTGAATGTGTATCACCTTTGAGCCCTCATGCTACTGTGATAAATATAGCCACATGGGAATGAGAAGATTTTGGACAATGCTGTCTTGTAAAACAGGCTGCTGCTGCATCACAAAATACTACCTGAAAGTCTATTATATAAGGAGAAAGCCAAACTTTAGTTCTATACAAACACATGGAGTTCTCTGGGCTCAGGCTTATCTCAGATAGACCGAAAGACATCTGCTGTGGTCAGATGAGACCACTTTACAGCCTGTTTTTTGGCTCTCAGTGTCAAAGACGAAATGTACCAGACTGTTATCAGCAAAATGTTCAATTGTCAACATCTGTCATGGTATGGGGGAGGGGAGAATCAGTCCCCATGGCGTAGGTGTGAATGTCAGCACAGCACACCTTCAGAGATCTTGTGTTAGTTAATGCTATGGCTGGTTTTGGTGTGGGTGTATGTAAGGGTGTGTGTGTACACACACACACACACACATATATATTATATATATTATATATATATATTTTTTTTATATATTATATATCTTATATTCTATAAATCCTATATCCTTTAAAGCCATTTTGTGCTGCTACCTAATTACAGAGAGCATTTACTTTTTGTACTTATTATTTTTATTATTTTTCTCAGCAAATCAACCTTCTTAGCAACCTTCAGTGAGCCTATTTTTCCAATTGACTGTTTAGAAATGCATTGGCTTTCAGCATGTGAAAAGGCTTTTAACCTTTACCAAATAACAATGTTTGGCAGGTAGCCTTATAATCCTGGAAAACTAAATCATGAGGAATATCTCCATAAGCTTTTCACTGGATTTGGACTTTATTAAATGTAGCGTTTGTGTGTTGTGCTTTGTGTTTTGTGTCCCAAATGGTAGACTAGTCTTTCACACTGAAGGAGCAGCAGCATTATAGACTTTGGAATGTGCAGCAGAGGAGGTGCTTGTGCAGAAAAGAGTTGTAACAGACTCTAAAGCAGCTCAGATAGGCTTTACAGGAGCCCAAGGCTCTTGTGGTGGGAGCTGAGTCGCATTCTGTTAGCATGAAGAGTCCTAAAACTAAATACTGTTCTGCAACACATTTTTAGTTTCAGATACAACACACTGTCATTTATCACTACAAATTTATTTGGACAAAGATCTATGTCACAATCGCTTGGCCAAATAATTATTAGTTAAAGTAAAAAACAAACAAAATGTCTGGGGAAAAAAAATCTTAAGGTTACCTTTTGCTTTTTAGGTATAGGGTGATTAAATCTCCCGTATTTATAAAATAATTTAAAACTTTCTTATAAAAATTGAAAAGAGTACTTTTGTATGCTAGTGCATTCAGCAGCTAATATGCAGGTTCTGCAGTTATGAGAGTGGGGAGAGGAATTCTTCTGACAGATCTTTGGAATTTAAATTATTCATTGTAATACCACTTCATTCTCAATGTTGAAAGCTTTTTAAAGTTATTATGGAAATTATTTGCAGCCATTTTTACAGCATATTACAAATTGCTTAAAAATTTGGAAGTTGTGGAGTATTAGCATTGTACATATTGTACAGGGCAGTGGTGGCCTAGTGGTTAGGACATTGCCCTTTGGACCTAAAAGGTCACAGGTTCAAGTCCCGGCCCAGGCACTACTGAGGTACCCTTGAGCAAGGTACTGTCCGACTGCACTGCTCCACGTCTTGGAAATCGCTTTGGATAAAAGCGTCAGCCAAATGAATAAAATGTACATATTGTCAGAACAAAATCTCCATGTTTGTAGTTTTTACATTTTTTGAATAATTTGAAAAGTCAGTCTACTCTTTACATTGTGTAAAGATTTCACCTGTGGATGAGACAGTAAAAGGGTTTCAAAACATCTTCAGAGGATTTTTCAGAGATAATGACTGTAGCATGTGTGTATATATTAGAGCACTGAATGGTATGGGGAGCCGTTTCTGCACGAACAAGCATGAGACCGCCGAAAAGTTATTTTGTTTTTCTCTTTTAATAAGTTGTCATTTTTATTTAATGAGAAGCAGGCTAACCTGGACTGCAGTGGATATGAGCACAGAACCCAAAACCTCCAAAAAACTGCATTCTTTAAACTTGCCAAAAGGAAAGGGAAAAAACAATTGGGCAAACCTACTGTGAAACAACAGACTACACTGAGCCAACACAGGATGTTGTCCTTAAGTGGCAGTAAAATAGGTTTTGACCTTTATATTAATGTCTTTATTTGTCTCTCTGGCATAGCATTGAAAAGAACTTGCCTGTCTGGCCAGAATCGTTAACATTGTAGTTAGCATTACATGAAATTGTATGAGCTTGCCCATTGTGTGATAATGTTAATAGCGAATCATATATAAAAATCTGGTTTATTGCTTTTTTAAGATGGGTTGATATTCCCTGTGTGGGTTTTAAAATTATGCAAATATCTCTATAAACACACATACATTCTCACTACACTCCATGTCCATAAGTGTCCATCTGTGAATGCGTGCAAAGCACTGTACAATGTGTTTTATTTTAAAAGTTATTTAAAACTTTAGACTTTATTTATGTACACTGTCTTCAGTGAGTTTATTCACATTTCACATGCAATAAATAAAAAAAGCAATTTTTTTTGTACATATGTAATGTACTGTGTACAAATTAAAATACTGGCTCTTGCACGCAGAGTATAATATGTCTAACAAAGATCCATTTGACATGTAACCACTTGTACATATTTTTATAGTGGACAAATAGTGCACAGTTTGCTTGAGTAATAGCAAAATATGTAGGGGCTAAGAAGCCATTTGAGATTTATCCTGAGTTTACTGCTTAAATATGGACATTTGAAGCTTTAAGGACATTCAGGTAACAATTTTTTTGCAGTTTTATAGTGAACTGTAAATTATTTGAATTTAATCTGGGTGTAACGATCATGCCCTTGTGTCTCCACGTGTTTATGTTGTTTTGGTTCTGCCACGTGTCTTGTCATC
>JBBPDA010111894.1:0-30855 GCA_037974385.1 Arnoldichthys spilopterus
ACAAATATGGGGTATTTTCCAAAAAGCAATGAAGGCAAAAAAATATATTCTTGTGAACTTTTAGTTAACTGACAAAATTACAAAGAAAAAATTTTCTTACTGACCAAATTAGTTAATCAGTTTAGTATTTTTAATTTGATAGCTTCAAGACACACAACAAAATTTGGGACAGAGTTAAAATAGACTAAAAGAAACTAAAAAAGACTCAAAATATTCAAGCTACACTTGTTTGGAAAACCGCATTAAGCAAACTGTTTGGTAGCAGGTGAGTCATTATGATTGTGTATAAAAGTAGCATTTATTAAAGCATTCTTTGCAAGCACAGATAGGTTGTTTACCTCTTTGTGGCAAAATTCATGAGAGATTTATTAGTCAGTTCAAAAGGAACATTTGACGACGCAAGATTGTGGAAAATCAAAATTTATCTACAGTTCATAATATTCTAAAACACTTCAGATAATTCAGACACATCTCAGTGCATACAGTAAACCACTGTCATAAACCACTGTTTAATATTTGTGATCTTTGAGTCCACAGGTGGCACTTCCCAAGATACCATATGTATCCCATTAAATCTAGTTCATGCCATTGTTACCTCTCAGTTAGATTATTGTAATGCTTTACTGTCTGGATGTCCTAATAGGTGCATAAACAAGCTCCAGTTAGTTCAGAATGCAGTAGCAAGAGTTCTTACTAGAGAACCTGTTTTATTTAATCTGCATTGGCTCCCGATCAAATTTCACATTGACTGTAAAGTACTGTACGATCTTGCACCACAGTATCTGAGTGAACTTTTGGTCTCTTATGATCACCCACAGCTAGATCAAAAGGTACAGGTCTTTTGCTGGTACCTCACGTTGCACAGGTCACAGCAGGGGCCAGACCATTCTCTTATAAAGCCCCACCGTTATGGAATAATCTTCCAAATTATGTTCAGACTGAAAACATATTTGTTTAGTCAAGCCTTCTGTTAGTCCTATATAAGGGGTAGATCTCAAAAGTTCTCAGGCATAGAGTATCCTGGTAAACTGGAATGTTTGGATGCTGCCGCCCCCCACTCTGATGTGTTCACACAGGTTTGTTGACAAGTGGTTGTGTCGAGTCGAGTGGTTGTGCTGCCTTATGCCCCAGGATGCCCTCATGTCTGTGCTTCTTTCTAGATCCCCTCTTTAGTTATGCTGTCATAGGGAGTCTTGCAAGGGGCTCCTGTCTGCACTCAGACCACAGTGTGCATAATTTTAAATCACTCATAGCGAGTCTTGCAGGGGCTCCTGTCTGCACTCAGACCACAGTGTGCATAATTTTTAATCACTCGTAGTGAGTCTTGCAGGAACTCCTGTCTGCATTCAGACCACAGTGTGCATAATTTTTAATCACTCGTAACATTTAGGCATCACAAACTCCAGATTCTGCTATCTGGACCAGCCTGACCCACCCTGATACTGGGTGAAGTTTTTGCATTTTTTAACCCACTCACTCCTGCTGAGGAGCCCATATGAATGTTCCTATCTGCCAAAGAACTGATCAAAAGTCATCACGGCACCGTACAAGGAACTGCTGCTGCTCATTTATACTGATAACTGTTATTATTATATATATATTTTTTTTCTTCTCCTTTACTTTTCTCTTGTTTGTTATTGCTATCCGTTGTCGACCAGAGGAGAATGGGTTCCCCCTTCTGAGCCTTAGTTCCTCCCGAGGTTTCTTCCTACAGCTAGGGAGTTTATCCTTGCCTCTGTTGCCTTTGGTTTGCTCTTTGGGGGTTTGGACCCAGTTTCTGTAAACAGCTTTGTAACAATGTCAGTTGTAAAATATAGAAATAAACTTGACTTGACCTGACTTGACTGAGCCACCCTTGAGCCAGGTGCTGTCCCACTACACTGCTCCCTGGGTGCTGTTGATAGCTGCCCACTGCTGCAGGGGTTATGTGTTAAATGCAGAGGTGTGGTGCTTGAATGTGTTCTCAATGACAAATAGTCACTTTCACTTTACTTTTAGCAGAAATAACAGAATTGTCTCACAGGCTAATCTTGACCTTCCTATTTTTGGTGGTACCATGTGATAGGGGTGGCCCTAGTCCTAGTGCATGGAATTAAAGAGAGATTTAATTGGTCAAAAATGAAATGATCAACACAATTTATGTAGGTGATATCATCAGTAGACAGTACAAAGATATTCTAGTAAGGTTCTACTAGAAATGAGCCTTTCAGTGACATACAACATACCATGATTGTGGCAAACTTGGGCAGAGCCTTCCACATAGTGGGATCATTGTGGAAAATATAGTTATAAAATATAGTTTAAGAAGACGTGATTATAAAAATCTAAAACAATTGACACGAACAAAATTAATTTCTACACATAAGGTTCTGCCTTTACGTAAATAAAATGTTTGGAGTAATATTAGTGTCCACTTATGATGTGTAGCTTTTTTAATTAGTTGTACTTGGATCGCTTAAGATGATCAGTTTTGAAAAAATAGTCATTTTTATGACAGTTGTCTTTATTTTAAAAAATATTTAATTATTGGCAATTTTTCTTTGCATGATAGAAATAAATATTTTGAACTCAAACATGTTGACTTTGTAGGCATTGAAATGAACAGTGTAAAAGAAATGGTGTCTGCACTGTAAATATTAACCTGTTTTTTCTGTATATAAAGAAAACCAAATCAAATACTGCAACTACTTTAATAAAAATTGGGACATTTTGTATCATACAATACAAACAAAAATCTGTGAATTTGTTTATTGTCTTAGGTCTTTATTAAATAACAAAGAAAAAAAGAAAGGATTTACAGGGTTTTCCCTGATCAATTTCAAAGTATTTTTTATAAATATAAATACATAAAAAATTTATGCAATACACTAAAAAAAGGTTGTTTCAGATCCGTGTGTATTTCTGTTAACATCACCTTTTTAAAAAATATTTCTAAATAATTGTGAATTTGAGGATACCAGATGCTGCGTTTTGCCACTGGATTTTTTGCCCATTCTTGGTTCATAAAAGATTTCAGCTGGTTAAGGTGATGGTCCCCACTGACTGATTCTTCTATTTCAAGATGCCCCATTATTTTCAATATGAGACAGATTTTGACTGTCAAGCACACACATTATGTCATAGCCACACTGTGGTAATGTGTGTAACATATAGCCTGGAATTTTCTTACTGAAATAACTGTGAACTTCCCATGAAAAGATGACCTTGATGGAAGCAAATGTCTCTCTATAATCAACACCTCCTTGTTGGTGTTACCTTTGAATATGCAAGTATGTATGAATATACATATGTTATCGACTTATTCACCCCTATACAATATGCTGGATAGTGCACCTTTTACTGATAACGTTTTTAGTGGTCCATTTTGTCTTTGGCATGGAGAACTTGATTGATTGAACTTGATATGTCTTTTGGTCAGTCTGAGACATTTTTTGATGCAGTGTGATAATTGACAATGGTTTTCCAAAGCACTCCCAAGCTAAGGTAGCTATATTTATCACAGTGGTATGACAGTTCCTCTTGTACTGCTCTCTCAGGGTTTGAAGGTCAGGTTCAGAAATTACCATGAAATGTTACTCTACACAGAAATCTCTGAATTCCCTGTATGTTTTCACAATATTATGCCAAGATCCATAGAATTATTTCAAAATATGTTCTGGATGCCAATCAATCTGGCATGAGATTTAAAAATATCTATAAATTATGTTTTTTTATTACTTTAAGTAAATTATTCGAGGCAGGAAAATCATTTACAAGTGGTGTAGATTTCAAAAGACTGCACATTTGTCCAGGAATGGCACCACCAATAAAAAGAGTCTTCAAAATGTAGTGTTGTTCAGCCACAATATCAGTACACATGTGTGGCATAGACCATGAGGAATTGTCCAAAAAGAAGAAATGAAGGCTTTTTAAACCCCTATAAAAGTACTTTTCCTTTCTGGTTAATGTTGATATGCTGATATTTTTAAAATCTATAAAACTCTACATGACCAGACATGACCAAATATTAATTTTAAATGTATATATATATGTATAGTTTAATTACTCTTCATGTAATAATAGCAAGTGAAGTTAGGCCATTTTTAGTCAATTAAATTGGGTCAACAAAATTTCTTTTTTTTCAAAACTTTGAAAAAGATCCATTTAACTGCTTGGAAATCATTTCCATAATTAATTTTAGACATGTACACAAAACAATTAGTAGATTATACTTGAAGTTATTTCAGAAAGTAAGGCTTTTTAATGTTTTAAAGCAAATTCAAGAGCAATGTGTAGCAATTCTGTAGTAGATCTGTGGTGACATTTGTATGAAACTTGAACCATTTATGTCAGTGTATGTTATCAAGCTGATCAAAGAAAATGCTGCTTTGGGTTTGTCTAGTAATTGAATTAATACTTCCAGAAAATGTGTGCTTTTTTATAAAATGATAGTATAACAGTAAGAACAGTTTATTTGAAGGACTGATGGGCCATCGTGTGAAGTGAGTTCCTTTTCTAAGAGATCATTCTTGAGTGCTTTGCAATCTGCAGATCTTTTAAAAGCACACAAAATGAAATCAGATTTGTTTTGCTTCCTTGCTTGAGCTACCATTCACAACTATTTGTAAGCATATATGCAGAAGTCAGAGACCACCCCGTTTTATTTCCATTCAAAATGACCCTGGAGTGTCAATAATATATTATTTATATATTTATATACGTTTCCAAAAATAGCAGAGAATATACACACTGATCAGCCATAACATCAAACCCCTCTACCCAATAGGTCTTCTTCATGTAACCAAAACAGCTCAGACTGTGGTGCACTGTGTGCTATGACACATTTCTCTCATAGCCAGCCTTAACTTTTTGTGCAACAACAGCTTTTCTGATCCAATAGCTAGTGGCTAGGAGGTATCTCTGGATGGGTAGGATTGCCCTCCCTCTCCCTCTCACCCATCAATCACGCTATCCAGCAATGGCATTTGCTAGCTGACCCATACATACATTGTGAAATTCATCTGTTCACTCATATTTTTTGTGTTTATATTTATATTTATATATTTATCTTTACATTTATATTTATTCATTTGGCTGACGCTTTTATCCAAAGCAACTTCCAAGACATGCAGCACTGTAGCCGGACGGTACCTTGCTCAAGGGTACCTCAGTAGTGCCTGGGCTGGAATTTGAACCTGCAATCTTCAGGTCCCAAGGGCAATGTCTTAACCACTAGGCCACCACTGTGTTGATAATAGGATTCGTAATGAAAAAAGTATTGTATTAAACTTGAGATAAAGACAAAAAAGAAACATTTTCACTAGTGGGGTCAAAGTCTTGGACCCAGTCTTAAATGCACAGTACACACATGGCCAATTCTATTCTTAGGGATAAAGAGAGGCTGAAAAATAATCATAAAAAATGAATTATATATATAAAATATATAATATTATTATAATATATAAAATCACATAAAAGTTATTCGTGGACCTCAGGCAAAGAAATTAAGTGCAAGAAAAATGTAAAACCTGTTAAACTTTTCTTCTCTGAGAGAGAGGAGAAACTCAGGCTTGACTCTTTCTTTAGACCTGAAAAAAAGTGTTTCTGTCCATCCTTCCACTGTGAGGAAAGAACTCAGCATAGTGAGTCCAAAAGGATGTGTGACTGTTCAATAAGCTGTAATTGAGAAAATGAAAATAATTGAAACAGTAGTTCTCAGTCCACTGCCTTGCTTGTTGTAGTGTGGATGTCAGGTGAACTTGTGACATACACGCCCCCCATGTTTTCCATGTGTCTGTGTTTCAAGTCCTAGTGGCGTTTTGTTGATGTCCTTTCATGTTGTCGTACCTGCCTAGTTTGTGTATTTTGGATTACCGTTTTGTGTTATAGCTTTGTTTTGTGTTTATGTTCTTGTTTTTTGGATTAAATCTCATTTAACATCTAAACCATTACTGCGCATGTTTCCGCTTTATCACCGACAATTCCTGACAGAACACAACGCCCAAAAATGGAAACAGCAATCTGGGAGCAAGGTGTGGAGGATTGGAGGAGGCACGGGAGAGATCCTAAGGAAAGTGAGAGGTTACTGAGAGACATTAAACGGGCTGAGGCAAGATCTGGGGAACTCAAAATCGGTGAGCTGGGGAGGTGGTTGGGCATTCTTGTTTGGCAGAGCAAAAGGGGTCATGAGCCTCCATCGGCTACTGGTGACGCTTCGCGAAAGCATCAGAAGCGCAAGGAAAAGCACATTGCTGAGCCAGTAGTCGATGGAGTCCTTGAGGCGGCTCTGCCAAGGGAAAGGGCAGCCCACCAAATCTCCACCCCCAGGGTGCTCGAACTGTCCAGCGTGCTGCTGGGAGACACGCAGCACCTGGCGCCCGGCGAGCGGCAACCCCAGTCTCCGCCTAAGGTCCAGAAGCGGCGATCAGCTACAAGGGGAGTTTTGACTCAAATGAGGCTACACATTACTGTAGAGACCTCAACACAGATGTTACTGTACGTCACTAGGGAGGTCTCCGTACAGGCAGCGCAGTACGTTGAGTCAGAGGGATCTCCCAGAGCGCCGCCGCGTGCCGTGTCTGTAAGCCCCACTTCCTCATCGTTGATCACAACTTCCATGCCCGGAAAACCCGCCTCCACGCCGTCCCATGTCACTGACGTCGGGCAAGGAAATTAAGTGCAAGAAAAATGTAAAACCTGTTCAACTTTTCTTCTCTGAGAGAGAGGAGAAACTCAGGCTTGACTCTTCCTTCAGACCTGAAAAAAAGTGTTTCTGTCCATCCTTCCACTGTGAGGAAAGAACTCAGCATAGTCCAAAAGGATGTGTGACTGTTCAATAAGCTGTTATTGAGAAAATGGAAATGATTGAAACAATAGTTCTCAGTCCACTGCCCTGCTTGTTGTAGTGTGGATGTCAGGTGAACTTGTGAAGTACATGCCCCTGTGTTTTCCATGTGTCTGTGTTTTGGTTGTCCACGTGTTCGTTTAAGCCATGCCCCCATCAGCTGTCTCGTGTCTCCCAGTTCTCCTCCTCCCCAGGTGTTTTCAATCTATGTTTAATATATATAACCCTCTGTTTCAAGTCCTAGTGGCGTTTTGTTGACATCCTTTCATGTTGTCGTACCTGCCTAGTTTGTGTATTTTGGATTACCGTTTCGTGTTATAGCTTTGTTTAGTGTTTGTGTTCTTGTTTTTCGAATTAAACCTCATTTTACATCTACCCCAGTAATGCGCATGTTTCCACTTTATCACTGACAATTCCTGACAGAACTACTAAATTGCTCCTATGTGTGACTGCTTTTTTGACCGTGTTTGTATCTCTGCCTTGCAATGGACTGTGCTGCCCACAGCATTTCTTTGCCTATGGCCCTATAAGTGCTGGAACAGGCTCCAGCCAGCTCTATTTTTCAAACTCTATTATTAAAAGGGTTGAAAAAGGCTGTATTTGGAGTGTTTAAGAAATACATCTGTCCACAAGCTCTATTTTGAATGACTGCTCTCTTTTTTTATCTAATTTGTAAAGCAGTTTGGACTGAAACACTTCTTATAACTTAATCATCATTAAGCAGGGCTAAAGGCTGAAAAAATGTTTAGAAGTTAATATGCAGATTCTCATGGCATCACAAAAACAATGTGGACATTTTGGGCTGTGAGTAAATGGTACATTTTGAAACTTTACCAGTATTTATGTACAAAATCCACCTCTTTTACATAATATTGGCCCCATTAGTCAGGTCAATTTTATTTTTAAAACTGTCACAAAGCAGCTTTACATGATTGTATCTAAACCTCATATTAATATGCCTGACATTGCAACACTGCAAAACATAATGAAATCTGCCACTCATGCTAACTAGGTCTCCACATTGATATCGGAATCATCCTGATATCAGCAGATAAAAAAAAAAAAAAGCATACCAGTATTTGACAGATGTTTAGATTGGAGCGATATTTCAAATCTATTTTAATAGTGCATTTAATGTTCTCTGCAAGCAAGGAATGTTAAGGTGATACTGGAGTACTGTGGTTAAATGCTTTTAAATTTCTGTTTTAATTAAATTTTTAAGCTTATGAAAATACACAATTATTTGTAAGTTATAAAGTTAAAGTGACTCTTTGTCAATGTGAACACACTCAAGCACCACAACGAAATGTGACCTCTGCATTTAACCCATCACACGTGCACACGTGGAGCAGCGGGCAGCTACAAACAGCGCCTGGGGAGCAGTGTACAATAAGCACATGATGCACATCAGCATTTCCCTACAAACCCCACACTGGTTTAGCTCCAATGATAATAGTGGAATCTTTTGAGCATATTTTCAGTAAAAATGTTTATCCTGCATTTAACATTTTAATAATTTTTTTCATTGAAGGCAATTTCTTGTTAGCATAAATACACATTACTGGTGTAGATTTGAGCAGCAAGCATTACTATGTGTAGTAATTTCCCTTTCTGTACCTAACATTTCAAAACTATGATGCTGAACTTTTGATGCTTGAGCTATTTTTAAATTAGTCTTTATACATCAAGCTACTCAAATTTTAAAAAAAAACCTCTTATGATTTAAGTTTGTTATTCTGGCATTCTAAGAAAAATGAGCAATGAAAAGTCCTACACATCCTTACTATATATGTAAATATGATCATAGGAACCCTTTCATATGTTTCTTTTTCATAGGTTTCTTTAATGAATCAATATTCTTTCACTGAATATAATGTAATGTAAGGAAATATAAGGCTCTGGGAACATAGGTACACTCCCAAAAGCTAAATTTGAGTAATCATTAGTATATGTCATTATTCATTTAGATATTTAAAAAGACAAAAAATTGCTTCAGCGATATCTTTAACATTTTTTTCCAGACTCAGGTCAGAGACCCCGCTCTATCATGAGTCTGGTGGAGCCAAGTATTTTGTGCACCCTGTGTGATGACTTTGCCAGATGCCCGACAGCAACCAGTCTGGTGTAGTTATCCAGCCACACTAACATGTAGACAAATAGTGCTGAAGATAACATTTCTCATTAATACAATGTGTCAGCCACTAAAATCTACCTTATGTTTTCTTTACTGTAGGAGATCACAGAGGAGGACTGGCAGCTTACAGTGAGCCCTCAATGCTTAGACCCAGAGACTGTATTCTATGTAAGTGAAAGATATCTCAGCTAAGTTTGTGATTACTTGAGGCTAACCTTGTGATGGAGCTTGATTCACACTGTAAAGCTAATGCAATGATCTGAGTTTTGTTTTTTTGTCTTTTAGTCAGAATTAGAATCAGAATCAGTTTTATTTGGCCAAGTATGTTTGCACACACAAGGAATTTGTCTCCGGCCGATGGTGTTTCTCTAGTATTTAACAAACAAACAAACAAACTGTACAATATGAAACATATTAGACAATATACAGACTGCACTTGACACAATGTACGATAAACTCTATTTTACACAAGATGATGTATACACAATATACATTATCCTTGTATGTTCCAGTACATGTGGTACGATGTGCCATGTGGGTGCGGTTGTATGCAGGTTGTAGACATTTTTATATGTGCTTATACCGTATAAAATAAATAGTGTATATATACAGTATGTGTACAATATACAGAATAAGTCTGTACAGTGAGCTGTAAAGTGAGCTATGCAGTGCACAGTGGGCAGTGAAATTACTATACAGTATATACAGTATATTACACAGGTGGAGTAGAGTTTACATGTGGAAGTGATGTGAGCTGTACTGTCAGCTGTTCATTAGGGCAATGGCCTGAGGAAAGAAACTGGTGTATTGAGGGTCACCTGATTCGAATAACATCTTTCATGTTTAACCATGCCTTCACCTTCACAACATGCCATGGTGTCCAGGTAGTCTAATCATGGTCTAGTAGACAATGATAGATACCTTGAAAGGCTAATGCAGTTAACTGCTTCCAAAAAGGAGATTGTATGTATTTTGTGTGTTGCTCTTCAGGTGAAAGAGGTGTCATACACTGGTCAGGGCCTTATTGTAGGCCATGATTAGTGGGACTATTGTGAGTTTCCTCTATCAGAGGTTATCCCTAAGCCAGGCTCTGTGCCATTCCTCCCAGCCCACTGGACCTGAGGAAAACTATACAATACTGTTATTATGTGTAACTGTACCTTCATAAGTTCTATATGGATGTTACAGACACTGGAAATTTGGTGTTATAGGAAGCTGGATGCAGGGCCAGTACTGTGGCTAAGGAGGTGCCTTCCTTGCATTAGGTTTTGTGGCAGCTTTAATCCTATAAATTGCACATAAAATCTAGATATTTGAGTTAATTATGCTTCTGGAATCAGTTTGCCAGATGTCTACATGCAAACCTCACTACTTTTTTTTTGACAGGACCTACTCAGCAATTAAGGGGACTGAAAAGTTCTCGCAATGATTAGCGCTGTCCCCTCACAGTGAGAAGGTCCTGGGTTCGATCCCCATGTCAGCCACGGGTGCCTTTCTGTGCAGAGTTTGCAAGCTCTCCCCATGTTCGCGTAGGTTGATTGGATGTTCTAAACTGCCTGTAGGTGTGAATGTGCATATGAATGGTTTTCTGTCGATGTGTTGCCCTGCGATGGGTTGATCTCCTGTCCTGGGTGTACCCTGCCTTAAGCCGGCAGTCAGCTGGGATAGGCTCCAGCTTCCCTGTGACCCGGAAACTGAAGAAGCGATCTAGAAAATGGATGAATGGATGGATGGAAACTCCCCCTTAAACTCAAGTGTTGCATCTCAGTGTCACTGTCTTTAAGTGGTGATTTGTATCCTTGCTTTTCTAACACCCCTTTCTTTATTTCTGTAGATTATCCTGAGTGGGGAAGAATGTCTGGAGTGTCCCTGTGAGACCGGCAGGATGATTTATTGGTCTTGCATTAATGACAATATGAGTATGACTGATACCTATGATATATATTATGTAATAATGCAATTCTAAACATCTCTTTGTTTTGTGCAGGATCTGATTGTCTTCCAGCATTTATATGATGCACTGCTGTCAATGGCTCAGAGCCCTTTCTGCCAGGGAGACATTGAAGAGAATTTGGCAGAGATGGGAGTGACTTTGACTAATTAGACTTCATTCAAAATTCTGAAGGTCAGGTATAAAAATGGTTTGTGCTGTGACACTCATGCTGTTTCATAATCTTAGATTCAGCACTTTAGCTTCATGGACATCATCCAGGAGGTGGTGATGCTTTGAATTCAAGTAGGATCAGGAGCTCAGATCTGACTAGTAAAAGCTCCTTCTGTTTTTTCCAATATATGTATTATGCCCTGAGGATCAAGGGCCTATACAGTATGCAGCATCACAGGGTTAGTGTCAGAAACCCTGTACACTTTAGTTTCAGCATTATAGACTGTAGATTACGGTGACAGAAAGGGGCCTAGAACAACTTAACGTCTTTTCTTACATTCTCAGAGCTCAGGAGGATTTCTGTTGGCCATGATTTCCTCATTCTCTGCGGCCACCAGGCAGAGCAGATCCAGGCAGGTCAGTACCTTTTCCTGGTCCAGGTAACACTGCAGCATAATGACACATATGAGTGAAATTGTTTTAGGATTCACACTAAGCTTTTTGGTTTTGCGCGTGCCAGCAGAGCCGTCGTCACAGTTTACATCCGGTTCTTGTATTGGATGTTAAATAAATGTTGTGGCTTTATAAAAGAAACACGTCCTGGTTTGCCTTTATCCATACTATGTTGCCCATCTTAAAATATCTATGGTTATGAAATATCTTTAACTCAGAATGTTCCTATGCTACCCCTGCTTCATTTGGTAATCGTCTGCAGAGCTGATTGTAACAACACTTAGAATCCATTAGAAAACTTTACATCTCTCTTCCAGCAATTCAGAGAAGGAATGATGTGATTATATTTTGGAGAGGTTTTATTTTCCCCGTTTGACAGCATAATCTTTCAGAAAGCAATGATGCTCCTCCTGGGGAAAAAAATTAATCTGGGAAGTGTATGTTTGTGTATGAAGCTCCTGAGTCATGTGAGACATTCTCGAAGCTGACACTGATGATCTTCTGAATAGGTTAAAGAACACCTAAACAGCCAAAATGTATTTATACCTCTCATTATTTCATTGCCTTCTCCATCTATAGCTGCAACATCTTCCAACCTATTGACATTATTAAAATTGCTCCATCAATTAAACTTGAAATAAACTACAGCTTAACACTTGTAGTTAACAGGTTTTTCCTATTAAATGTAATAATACATTTTTAAAAATATATAAATGAATGGATGAAATAAAATATTCTTTGAGTTAAACAAAGTAAAATAACAGCATTTTTACAAATAAAATTAATTAGCTTCTTTCTTGTTCTGCTTTTTTATAATATGCTACCCTTTCTTTATTTCTTGACATATTTAGCACAGTGTTAACATTTCACATCATCTGCATATGTATCACTTATCGATTACACCTACACTGAGTTATCAATTTATTTGTTAAAGTAGCATTATATGTGCAACCACTGCATATAAGCTCATTTTAGGCACTTTCATTGTACATATATCACTGTAGCCCATTCGAAGCAATGTACATTTTATCTTTAGCTGCCCTCTTCTCTTTGTCTTTTAATGTGATGAGACCACCTGTCTTCTTGCTTAAATTGAAAACAGACACTCAGTAGTTGAAGACAAGCAGGAGGACACAAGTAACCGGAGCAGCCACAAGCCACATTCTCGGTCATATCTCAAGTACTGAATAATCTGCATATGGAGTACATTTTATATAAATGCATGTGCTAACCAATAATTTCCATGAACACCATTTTGGTAACTGTTGTTATACATGTAAAACATTATTAATAGCTTTGTGGGTTTTTTTCTGAAAAAAATTAATATCATTAAAGGTTGGGTTTTTCTTTTGTGTGAGATAAAGCTACTGTATCTATTATTATTAAAGTAGGCTTTTTAAAGTTATAATTTTTTTCTAATATCAAAAAGAAACTGAATTGTAGATTTATTTTAAAAGTGAGAGTACTAAAAGCTACAGTTTCTTGCACCTTTTCACCACTGACAGTCTGAATGTAAATTAAGAGCGTCTAAATATAACTCTGTGTAGTTCAACCTAAAAATGAATGTAGACTAACATCATCATATGCATTATATTAATTTTAAGTAAAAAAAAACAAACATCAAAGTGGCAGGTGCTTTTTGTGTATCTCCAAGCTACCACAACAGCTCACATGTGCTATGAAAGAACATTCATTTGTTGCAAAGAATCCCTCAGTTTTTTGTTCACTTTCTGGAAGCCTGCGTTATACCTGTCAAAATATTTGGAAGACTGTTTGGTTAGCAGCTTTACAATAAAGAAAGTATGTTAGTGACATATTATTAGTTATAGCTGATAATTTAATATTGGATGAGGGGACTAAAAAATTACTCTAGTAGCTCACACACTGTGGCACCATATATAAAAGTAAAATAGCAATATACAGTGTTAAAATATGTTGAATGTTCATTACCTTACCTGAGTGTCCAAGGGCCTACTAGTCAACTAATACAACTGCAAATATTACTTTATTTAAAGATAGGAGATTCTGAGAGAGGGAGCTGTGTAATTTCCCCTTTAAATTTCAAATCACAACTAATGTTGTTCCAAGCTATAGGATTTTAGCTTCAATCTTTTAGTGACCATCTTTATGTTTATTACTGCTTACTTGGTGCAGACCAGAAGTCTCAGTCTGAGTTTCCCTTCCAAGTCATGGTTCCTCCCATTGTTCCTTCCTCCAACTTAGGAAGTTTTCCTGCCTCTGTCACCCTCAACTTGCTCTTCAGAAGCTCAAACCCAGATTCCGTAAAGAGACTTTGTGACGTCAGTCACTGCCCTGACATAGTAAAACCACCTGCTTTTTATTTTGTAGGGCCTCCTTATGCCAGTACCTCCATGATCAAACTAGTTTTTCCAGCACATCCCACGGATGCTCATTCAGATTACAATCTGGAGAATTTTGGAGCCCATGACCCTGTTAATGGTTCACCGGTTGTGCCTCCTTGGACCACTTATAGCCTAACAAGGTAACTAGCTAATTTAAAAGACCTGTTAGAAATCACACTTTTGACCCTGTCAATGACAACAAGACAACAGTCAATTCCACATGACTAACTAACTGCATAGTCTAATAAAGTTTCATTTAATAACTCACATTTGTTGTGTTTCATAAGTTCTTTTCTCATGTGTGTTGTGTTAGTTACTTCAACAGACCTTAAATTTGTTCTTGCTTCTTTGACTCTGGTGGATTGGCTAGATGGCCATTTAGCCAGTCTATTCTGACCAATAGTAATTACTTCAGACTGCAGAAAGGAGGAGCTGGATGATGTAAGCTTTAAAAAAGAGCCCTAACAGAGACTGAGTGCATTTAGGTCTCGTCAACACCGTGGAGAAAAATCCCATTGTATTTTCTGTTTTAATAGCATTGCACAGTTGTCTTGTTTCTGAACTGAAATCTCAACCATGCCCAAAAGCTGTTAGTTAATATGCTGCATGTCAAATAGGATAACTAACCCTGATTTAAGCCTTTACTGAATTTCAAGATACAAAACATTAAAAACAATGTCATAGTTGTCTTCAGCCTATTAGCAGTCAGAAGGGATCCCTAGCCATGGGTAGCTTATAGGGTCCAAATACTAATCATATCTATGTGGGCAGCAGGCAATTTAGTCAGGTAGCTCAAAAAGTTAATTAATTTTCTATCTGAGGATTTGTTGTTATAATCCTTATATAGGCACTTTCAGACTTAAAAGTTCTAGGGACATTTTGGGAGGAAACACACTTTGGGGAGCTCCTCTGAGAAATAAACACCTCTAGGGGCTTTTTTCTATTTGCATTCGCACCAGTATAAACAATGACGTGACATTCGCTTAGAGTACTCACCATTCACTTACATCAATCATGGCTCATCTAGTGCAAGAAAATGCCTACCCCGAAAAAGGATCTAAACAAATTCCTCCTAACAGCATTCTAACAACTATAACTGCTCTTGGAATACACAGAAAGGGGGTACTTCTTCCAACGGTTCTAAGAACTATGCAAAAAGTTCCTCTGATCAGAAAACGCCTTATGATTCATTCCAGTTCAAAGAAATCTTAGTAACTTGTTAATTAGCTAGATGTGTAGTCATGGTAAGCTACCAAAATATTCAGTCTATCAGGGATCTTTAAATATGCCTTATCCTCACCTGTTTATCATTACAAAAAAGGTTACTTCCCTCTGTAGCTGATGTAAAAAGCTAACTCTGACTGGTTCATTTCTAGATCACTTGTCACCAACACAAAATTTACTCCCACCCAACACAAATAGTAGAGAAGGAAATGGTAGGAAAAAATCTTCTAAAAAAATCTCTCGACAGAAAAGGCCGACATTATTCTTTCTATTTCACTTTACAGTAAATTAATTACAAAACTATAGAAACAGATATAAGTTAGTTCATAGTTAATAGAATATAATGAAAATGAGTTGACAGGAGCTTTAACCCTCACACTTGATTTGCTCTTTATATGATGGAGTTGTTATGTATTTGTCTTAGGACATGCTACAACAGAAAGGAGAGATGAGGCTATAGCCTTGTTTGTTTATTTGTTTATTTATTTATTTATTTTGTCTAGAAAGCTTCAGGACAAAATAACAGCTTCAGGAGCCAACAGTAGACAAAATAACAAGCACAGGTAGCTCAAGGGAGGGAATGAGCTTTTCAACCTATGCAAAGAAACTCAATTCAAAAACAAATGGCATTAGTCATTCCCACACTCTCCCAGTTACCCACAGTATAAACTATTAGTACTTCACAAATGCATATTATCTCATTGATTAATGGTGTGCTATAACTATATGTCTAATCCAAATACATTTAAGAACCTCTAGTTTTCAGAGCAGAGAATCCTACATCAAAGACAATAGCCATTTTGGAACCTTTTTTGAAGAACGCTGAACCATACATCAAAACTAGAACCTTTTGAAGAACCATTTTTAAAGAATGTAGAAACATACATCAAAGACAAGAACTATTTTGAAACCTTTTTTTTAAAGAATATAACCATTTATAAAAGAATTGAACTATATTTCTAAGAGCACAGAACAAATCATCAAAACAAGAACCATTAAGAAATATTTATGTTTACAAATGTATCTTCATGTTTAGTTTAAATTTTACATGTAAAAAATAAATATTATGGATTCATTAGAAAGTCTTAAAATTGTTAAGCATAGTCTCCTGCTTCAAACATTAGAACCATTTAGGAACCTTTATTTTGTAGAGCATAAATGGGAACTAGCCAAACAGAAACTAAAAGCAAAATTGACCAGTCAGGAGGTTGTGGTGGTAAGTCAGGAGTTAATGATGGCCTACATCTCATTCTTAATGGGATCCACCTCAGAGCTGAAATGCAGCAAAGCTAGAAAGCTATGTAAATTAGGGGGTGGTGGTAGGTGTGTGTGGAAAAACAGGAAAAGGGAGAGGAAGGTGTGGTTGGGAGTGCCAAATGATAGACTGATTTCTGCGTAGAAAGCTCACCACTCAAGACATATGAACATAATTAGACTAGATCAAAAGAAAACAATCATGTGTGTCATTCTGGCATGTGCACCTTACTCAACAACTACACTCTCCTCATTAGCCAGCTGTCACAGTGGAGGAACACCAGGGAATAATGACGCGCTACAGGATTCACTGTGCATTACTGTTCAAAGAAGCAATCAGACAAGATCAGATTCTCATTAGTGTGGCTAGCTGACACTATGCATGGTTTAGGTGACATTCCATTTGCATTTGTATCAGCAGGTTCGAGTCTGCACTTGACTTGATGTCAAGGAACTGTACATTTGGCAGATGCTGTTATGCTGTATGTTAGTAACTTGTTGTTGTTATACATATTACATGTTATGTAAGTGGATGTAGGGTTAGGGGTTTTGCCTATGAACTCTTATTGGTCTTGTGCAGTGCTTGTCACTCTAGTGAAGAAATATGTAGTAGAATGATGTTTGTTTTTCTATTTGAATTACAGTGGGGCTCTGATTCACCCTTGACAAGATTACACATTATTATCACCTATATTACCCAACCCAGGCTAGTTTAGCTACTACAGACCATCTCAATCTGCTTTATGGTTCATATACATATGCTAGATATGTTGCTCCAAGCTATAGGCTTTAGGATGATGCTGCCTCTATTGTTCATTATTTCTGTCTGTTGATGACCAGAGGAAGATGGGTTCCCCTTCTTGCCTCTTCTTGGCTCTTCCTGATGTTTCTTCCCACAGCTTAGGGAGTTTTTCTTGCATCTTTTGCCATTGGCATGCTAATTAGTGGCTCAGACACGAATTCTGTAAAATATTATCAACTTCACTTGTAAAAAGCACTTCACAAATAAACTGACTTGACCTTTTAATGGAGGGTTCTTTGAAGAATCATTTTGAAAGTGAAGAACTTAAGAGAACTGGAAGAATCTTTTCTGTATTTTTTTACATATTAAATGATAACTAACTCAAACACTAGCATAAATAAACAGTATGAAAAAAACCCTGATACACTTATTTCAAGCAACACATGTAACACTTCTACCATGCTGTTTTGTTTGTTTTGTTTAGGGTGGTCCCCCATCATATCTGGTTAAAAGGTAATATGGTCATTTTCTTTTACTGGATGGTTCAGCAACAGTTAGTTACTGTAAATCTACAGTGTAAACCTATATGGTAGTTTTTTCCTGATACAATGGCCAGTTAGTAGTGTATGTGATTTATTTTTGCTGGGCCATATCTGATGCAGTGAACTTAACTGGTATTCCTAAACTGAAGTGCAATGTCTACAGGGAAACTTGCACCAATCATTTCAGAGTTTTTTTGAGATGGCGTTAAAGACAAAAACTATTGGACGACAAAAACTTCAGGTATTCCACAGGCAGAATTGTGATCCATGCACTCCATTTAATGAGGAGTGTGTTCGTGGGGCTTGTCATCTCTTGTTACATTCATAAGTCCCCCAGACATAACCATTCAGCCAATGTACAGAGGAGGGAGACCAGCAGCAGTGAGAGCAACGAGCGCAGTGGCATTGTCGCATAAAGTTGAGTCATTAGCCGTTAATCCTGAAGCAGTGAGCTGGGGAGAGGTGTCTTCTCCTTCTCAGCACAGAGAGGAAAAAACACTGATGTAGATGAAGAGACGGCGTCACCTTCAGCCACCCGAGCATCCTGGATTGACCAAATATATGCTGGCATTTGAATATATTTGGCATTCGTGGCTGCATGCCTCAGCTTGAACAGTTGAGGGGCATTTCTTAAAACCTTACACCATTGAGCACTGACAACTCTTTGAGGGGTGGCCTAAAAAATGAGACACAACATCATACAAAAGATTTCTCTATTATTTATATTAACATGATTTTCTTATCAGGAAGTTTTGTAAAATGTGCTGGAAAGAACTACTTTTGGTTCTCCTTCCATAGGGTTCTTTTTGGTTACCTTTCAGTGCATGGTTCTTTGAAAAATAATTTCTGAGTGTGAGTAACATTATTCATAAACTTAAAAGAATATGTAGCAGCAAAAGAACTATCTATTAGTTTTTGGTAGGACTGCATAATATTTATGGTGATCCTGTTGGATATTGCTGTTGGTATTATGCCCATAGGTATGAGTGTCTATGAATGGTTTCCCACATACTGGACTTAAATGAAAAATAATTAAGAGCATTTACTTCCCACACAAGGTTTAAAGCTAGTTTGGGATGGATATTGTATGGCAATTCAAAACTCATATTGGCATTATATTTAAAAAAAAATTTAAAGTAATCATGACATCATAGTTTAAAGAACCATGGTTTATTTAAAAAAAAAAAAAAAGTTTCACCATTGGAAGGGGTCTGTACATCACCCTGTATATTTCTAGGGATGTCTGAACACAGTGGAAAATCTGAATCAAATAGTTATCAATAGAGAGTTACTGTAAAAATAAATTGCTTGGGATGGAAGATTAAATTTCAAACTACTATTTAATGCTGGTTTTTTGCACACTTAAATTTTAGGTGATATTTAATTAGGCCAAGTATATGTCCTGCATCCATACACAAATCCTTATTATAAGTATTATTGTATATCCATTTCAGCGGTCATTCCCAGTTTGCTGTTGATGCTTTTGCTTTAAGTAGATACACATCATTGACTATATTTAACCGTTGCTTGTTCAAACAGTGTGTGTACCAGAAAAAAAGCTTAGAAAATAACTATTAACAATTTATTGTGATTAATACTGGAGTGCTTAAGAAACCTAATACATAAGACACATCCAGCCACTATGTACAAGAATGTGTAATTTGATAACATTTTATTTTACTGATAAAAGTTCAAAGAAAAAAATCAAAAGTTTTCACTGATTAACTTTAATGTATTTTAAAATATAAACAAATTTAGAATTTGACACCTGCATCACACTTAAAAAAAGTTGGGACAAAGACTTGTTTACCACCGTGTTACATCTTCTTACATCTGTTTAATCATTTAGGAACTGAGAAGAAACTGTTGCAGATGGAATTTTGAAAGTTACCATGCATCCCTTGGGTAAAATGCTGCCTTGATAGCAGAATATGTCTCTCTAAAATCCCAAATTATGCCTTCATGTCAATTGGACCTTTACACTTATACTGTGGGCACTGATGCCCCCTGGTACCATGACAAATGTTGTACCTTTGGCTGATAACAATCTGAATGGTCCATTTCATCTTTGGCGCAGAGAGATCAAAGTCCATTTTTACCAAAAAACACATGCTAAAGTCATAAAATTAATCAATAAAGACAATTAATTGTTGCTTGAAAACAAGCTACAAGGTTAACTCATCTCATCACAGCAAATGTTTCCATTGCCGTTTGGTCCATCTGAGAGGTGCTTGAGTCCAGAGAACTCAGCAGCGCAATGTGATTATATCATCTATGAACTATAAACTGTAATCTACATAAAAGTTGAGACAAATCAAAATAAGAGTGACAAGTTTATAGACTATATTCAGTGTGTTGCAGGTGTTGATCAGTGTTGGACATTTCCAAAAGTTTCTTAAATCAAAACATCAAATAAACATATATTTTTTTTAATTGAGTTAATAAATCATTATTGCATTTTATGAAAAGTCTAGACATTTACAGAAATTGAGATTGTACATTCCAACAATAGAGCTTAAAGTGGTTAAGTAGTAACATAGTAGCTTTCTCCTGCCTAGTGTTTGACAAACTTGAGTTTAGTGACAGCAGCAAATAAACATTATGTCACATGTTAATGTAACTAAGGGTGGATCTGTAACTTACCTAGCTTTGTAGCTGATGAAATGCAATCAGTTCTACATGAAGCCTTATGTGTGTTTTTTTTTTTGTGAACAGTGAGCAGTTCAAAATTTGTTCACATTACATTTGACTTTCCATAATTATCGTAATTACTTTTTCAAGTTATCAAACATACATAATATTCATAACAAGTTTTAAAAACAAATCTGTCTGAAACTTAACCTCATCATTACCCAGTGTGTTGAATAAAAGCTCACAGCATATTGCCGGTTAAGTTACCAAACAGCAACAAAAATAGCCATCATTAGATCTTGGATAAATATGAATAAAAAAATATTTTAAATATGTTAAATAAAACAATCAGCTATCACTGAAAACACAGCTTTAGCCAAACTCAAGAACAGCACTTCGGTAAATGATGTCCAAGCTCAAAATCAACTGTACTGTTAAGTTAGACAAAATATTTTTCATTAATCACAGAAAAACATATACATTCATTGCATGCTAAGAAGCCTCATACATTCCAGGTGAGAGTTTCTGTAGATGTTTGGATGAATAAAGGGATTCACCTGCTCCAACACTGCTATATACTTTTGATTAAAATAATATCGGTCACTTGTTGGACCTGATACAGCAAGTCAAATTTCAAAACCAAATTGCAATTGCAAGATGCAGCAATACACCTGCCTTACTGGTTTTTGGCCCATACACTTGCAGGTCGTCCTCAGGTCTCCAGATTTGCTATGAGCTGATGATTAAACCCCTGTTGTAAATGTTTGGGATTTGCAGGAGTGTGCAGTCCTTTTTTTAAATGCTTAAATTAAGCCCTTAGGACTTTAAAGCCACATGGTAACACACACATAGATATAGTTAATATAAATTTTATTAATAATTGTATTATTATATATATTTTTTCATTGTTTAAAATAAATGAAGCTTTGTTAAAACTTGTTGGATAAAACTACATCTTTTCCGACTCCATCCCATTCTTACCTTTATCAATACCCATGTCATATATCCAACTTAAAAATGGAAATGGATCATTAAATTATACCAATCTCTGAGCTCTCAGGGATATTTACAAGCAAGATCAACAGTAGGCAAATTGTGCAAAGAGATTTACTTTGTTTGTTATTGTGGTAAAATAAGATTATTTTTTGTGTAGATATGTATGTGCTGGGCTCCGAAGTATGAATTGTAAGTGTAAACTTTAGCTCATGTCTTTGGTTTCAACACTACGCAGAGATCAGGAAGGCTCAGTGTAGCAGAGCCAAATATCAGTACCATGGACAGCAACCTTGAATTATTGTCTTAAACCCGGGATGAGCAAAGCATTTATATTGGGTTATATTACTGGTGGGCCGAGGGGCAAAAAGGCAAAACAATACATAAATAACAAATATACATGTGTTTTAATAATGCATGTTTTGCTACTACAATGCTCCAAAAGCAAATTTTAAAGGAAAATATATACACTCTGTGTCAAAGTTTGCACATAATTGCTCCTCCAACATTCTTTCTGAAATTAAGGGTACAGATAGAGAGTTTCTAGCCCTTTTGCTCGATGTTAGAGCATTGCTGTAATGAGCTGACTGCCTTTAGCAACAAGAGCACTGCCAGGTCATGTAATTCTGTAGGATCTTTAGTTCTGAATCACAAATGCCACTCCAGCTCATACCAGAGTGATGAAGCTCCATCACTCCAGAGAATGCAATTCCACAGGTCAATGCTGGGGGGCTTTATACCCCTCCAGCTGATGCTTGGCCTTATCCTTGATGACTAGAAACTCATATGCGACTGCAGCATAGCCGGTGCGTTCTGTTAGTAATGGTATGTTTGTTTTTTCATTGGATGAGGGGGTGGGGTTAGAGTAAATTCCTAGTAGGCTAAATCAAACAGCCTCATGGGCCAGCCCTGCCTTAAAGCTGCAGTTGGTAGAATTTAGAAGAGACTTGACTTAACTTGAAAATAGGAACATGTACTTCTTCCAGGTCTGTCCCACTCCCTCTCTGATGTCCTCCAGCCCTGCATTCAGAGCCCTTCCCCACAGAGAAGGCTGTTGTGTACATGCAGGCCTCACTCAAATTCTTTCCTTTTGGCTGGTGTTTTTTTTTCTTTGGTCTTTTTCTGTTTACTTGTTTTTGTCAGGTAAGCTGTTGTTGGCAAAGGATGGGTAAGCTGCTTTTTCATGGCTGGTGATTGTTCATCTGCCATTGTGTTTGTAAAACCCCTGAAGCTGCTTACTTAAAATTTTGAGTTTGACCAAGTGAGAGCTTGCGGAAGAGGGCGGTTCTGTGCAGCATTTGCATGAGCAGTGACTGACACTTTGTGATACACTTTTTCTGGCTAATTGATTTTTCTTATTTGAGCACTAGAGGAGCCCATTTTTCCCAAACATTATCGTTCTCATGTACTACTGTCAGGACATAGTGACAGTTTTAGCAAATGACAAAGTTTTTATATGGGGTACCTATTGCAGCTTTATACCCTGGACCTATATGTGAGCCCAATATTCAGTTCCTCATTTTCTTATTTACAGAACTTAAATAGATTAATATTTACTGAATAATTGAAGAAAGTAGGTATTCAGTAAGGTCATATTCTGCATTTATTTATTTCATTAAATCTTTTCCCTGACATCCACTAACATTTGGATTTCATGTCTTTTATTAATTCTCTGTTCCAACCTCTTTTTATCCCTTAGAACAACCTTATTTTGTTGCTGTCACTTTGAGCCTGGGATGTAAATTAACTGTGTTCTGACTGGCTGCCCTGTATTGCACCTCATGCAAAAAACTTTCTGGGCTGAAACACTCTTTACAGTATAGGTGGGGTTGGCAGAAAAGGATGGAAATGTGACGTCACAAAAACAATGACTTTAATTGGGCTGTTTCTGCATTTTGAGGGGTACAGGCTGGAGTAATGTGCACATTAAAACCTTTTTTCCAGAAGGGAGGATTTGGTCACTTTGACAGTTGTATTTAAGGCTTAATACTTCATATCAGAATGTCATGGAAACATAATTCAATTAAGTTTGCATACGACAGCATACTTTGTATTTTAAAAAATGAGCCAAGAGACTTAAGATTCAAAACTGAATTTTAAGTATCATAGTTTAATGGCTTAAGCAAGTGAAATCCACAGTTGACAACAGCTATTCTATGGAGCTGTATGCATGCCCCATACATATTTATAGCTTCCACTTTGTGCAGCTGTGCAAAAGTAATACACCGAGCTACGTTCTTTTGTTTGCATCGGCAGGAAGCCGAACAATGCTGGGAGAAAAAACATACACACAGTAGACTGGTGACATTCAGTCATGCTGAGGTGAATGCTGAGTGTCATCGTGAAGGAGTGTTATTATATCCACCGGTGCTGCATCTTCATGTTCTGAGCCACTCGGCATAATGAAGAATAATGAAATCCTGAGATTAGTGTTCCAGAACAAAAGCTATTTACTCATATTCCACTTCTACTGACAGCATATGCTCATCCTTGAGTTGCATTTAGAATGATTTTTCGCAAAATGATGGAGTATCCTTGTCACTATGTCTGAAGCATGCTCACGTGACTTCAGATTTGTCCTTTGCTAATTGGACATATGGCGCTTTGACATGCCATTAAAAGTCCATCTATAAAATCTCACATGTGTTGGATGCATCATCAAAACTGCTATGGAAACAAAGCCAATCATTGGCACTAGATATGTTTCCCTGTGTGTGAGTGTGAGTGTGTGTGTGTATGTGTGTGTGTGTGTGTGTGTGTGTGTGTGTGTGTGTGTGTATGTGTGTGTGTGTGTGTGTGTGTGTGTGTATGTGTGTGTGTGTGTGTGTGTGTGTGTGTGTGTGTTCTTTCATTATAGTGTAAAGGGACAGAAACTAAATGTCATCTTTGTCATGCAGTTTTATAATGAATCACAGCAGCAATGCTCAACCACTCTAACAAGCTCATAGATGCCAAGGTGGCAGCACATAAAAAATACACCCACACATGTACACACACAAGCACAACAGGTAGCACTGCTTTAGTAGTTTCAAAGCCAAAAATCACCACATCAAGGGAATAAACCAAGAAAAACAATTTTAGAGGGACTAAAAACAAAGAAAATTAGAAAAGCATAGTCAGGTGTAATGGCAGTGATGGAAGTCCCCAACCAATATATCACTTTGACAACATTACCAGCTAATATGATTTACTAGCAAATAAAGCAAATAAAGCACTAATAATTAGTGAAGGATTGATAAGCAGTTTAAAAAAACAAATATATATATTTTTTAACTTTCACAAAATGATCATACAAAGACAGACATTTTACAGTAACAATTTGCACTTTTCCAACTTGTATCAGTGAGCTATGAGTGACCGTATCAATGTCCACCATGGTATCACTGGCGAGACCAAAAAAATATTTGAGCCTGTTTTGACTGTTTTGAAACTGAATTTTGACCTCTTTAAAATCATTAGTGATTGACTTTCATATCACTCAGACACTGGCAAGAGGGACAGGACTCTCGTAGTGTCCATTAGGAGATGACAAATGCCTGGCTGCCTTTATAAAACTGCAGAACTGTCGCACATATTCAATGGCATCACTTGTTTAAAGCCACATGCATAGAGTCTCCAAAGAGAAGGAGGGGGCATAATCGGAGTAATCATGCCTTAAATTCAGCCTAAACACAGAGCAATCATCTCCTCATCGAATGTGCTGAAACGAGATCTAATCACCGACCCAAGCATTGGGGAATTCCTTAATTGAGCAATGAATAAAATCTCATGTCGAGACGTATTACTCTTTTCATTCAAGGACAGCCTCAGTGCTGCCACTTTAATGACCTCTACAAGGTGAGCAGGCCCCAGGTGGACAGATAGAGAAAGTGCACACAATGCGGTAGCAGGGTTGCAATTGTAACAGTTATGTCAATGTACAACGATGGGGTGGGGGGTGGGGGGCGGAGGTTGCCACACAGTGGCATATATTCACTTCATATTTACACACATAATGTCTTTTCACATGTACTTAGTCTGTGTAAAAAAATAAACGTATGTATTCTTAAGCATAAATATAGAACAAAGTTGATAGGGAGCACTATTCATATGGTTAAAGTTCTACATATTAATGTTACAAAAACAAAAAATGTCATTTTTGTTGATTCGGAAGTTTTTACACAGCAAGTATTTTTCCTAGGCTGTCCATGCTGTCTTCTGTTTATAATACTTGCTATTAAAAGAAAGATTAGAAAAACACATTATTTTGTTTATTTCATGTGTATTTGTCCAGCTTCATTGTGACCTGAAGCTGTTAAGGAGTGGCCCCGTTCAGTATTGAAGCCCACCTGCTGTTGTGTAACTGCCCTTCTCATTCTCTCACAAATGCATATGCCCACTGACACCAGGCGCTGAACATGTGCAAGCTTATCTTATTGAGCATTTTAGGTGTAAAAAGAGGCTCCCTTCATTTTTACGAACCTTTTGATGAGTTAATAAGATCTGATCACTCTATCAGAGACATGACACACAAACACAAGGATTATGTGCTGTTTATGGATTATAGTGAGTTAAACCCATTTTTGAGTTATGCTGAGAATGCTCCACCACCTGGTGGTCCTGCCCATTGACGAACTGCGTAAAAAAAGCCTAACAAATGATACAGATGGACTATAGTTTGCTGCAGTTGAACATTACAAATTACACATATATGGCCCATATATGGCCAGTGGAACTGATAAAAAATAAAATGGGAGTAGATATGGGGGGGGGTTGGGGTGAAATAGCTAGAGAATATTTTACACTTGTTCAGAGGTTTATCTAGAACAGGGTTCCAAACCAATTCATAGAATGAAAAATCTAAATAATCCTGGTGGTTTTAAACGATGCCTGTTTTGTGTTTTTATCAAAATGCTAGTAAGTAAAGAATATTGATGGTTTAACAATTGATCTGTGGTTAGTTCTACATTGTTCTGATCTAATGGGATCTAAAGGTCTACAGGAAACTATTGGCCTTTGATGGTAACCATTAAACTAGTTACCATCACGAAGCAAAACTTCCAGGTTTTAACCCTAATAATTCTAATGGACCTTTTTTTAGCATGGTTAGCATTTAGATCACCACACACAGTGCTAATGTTTTGAATTGGAAGCACAAAAAAAGTCATTTTGCACTTTCAGGAGTGTCGTTTACAGTGTGTGTCTGAGAAGAAGGTTGGTGCTGCATCATATTGTATAGCTTAAACATGCTTTTAACAGACATTTAGAATTTTTTTGGTATTTGTGCTTTAGTTTTAAGTTTAATTTCAGTAAAGTCTCTATTTGAATATTACTGATGAGTCTATTAGCCTTTTAGTCTTAGTTTAAAAGTCTACTTTAACTTATTGTGTATAGCTTTTATAATCTATTGTTTACTTCATGCTGCTCTTTGTACTGTCGTAGCAATGCAGATTTCCCAGTTGTAGGACTAATAAAGGTTTATCTTATCTTATCTTATCTTATCTTATCTTATCTTATCTTATCTTATCTTATCTTATCTTATTTTAGTTAAACTTATCTACTGACCAGGTCATACTGCTCTATTGTCATGCAATGTTCAGTTCTTGTTTCCAAAAAGTAAAATACTCTTGTGAAATATAATACGATCACTGTGATCATTATGGTTGTTCAGAAACAATACCTATCAACTTCTATGCTTATAAACATGACTAAATGTCCATTATATTTTACCCATCCCCTAATTAGCATGCTCACATGTGTATTGTTACTGCAGATGTGACAACACAAGCAAATGGGACTACAATCTGACCAAAGATTTCAGATTTGGACACTTGCTACTTTAAATCTAAATGCCTTAGTCTACAAATCACATTCTAATCTGATTTGTTCAGAGTCAGAGTCAAACAGAGTCAAAATGACTGAAGGATGCAGTTACATATATTAGTGACTCCAGCCTAACAACAAAAAGGTAAACTGAGCTTAGAATAAATGCCTTTTTACAATATACAAATGTAATTTTTGAGAAAGATTTTTCATAAAATGCAATAAAAGTAAAAATGTTTATTAACCCAATTAAAGTTCAGTGAAGTGAGCCCACCTTTCACCTTTTTTTGGATAAAAATTACTTGAGCTCTACATGCCAAAGATAAAATAGACCATCCAAGGTGCAAAATCCAGGATCTGTTATGGTATGGTGAGGGGGGAATCCATACCTACAGCATGGATGTGAAAGATCCATTGATGGTCATCGTCATCAAGGTGGCATTTGTTCTCTGGAATTCCTTGGTTATTTTTGCAAGGCAATGCCAAGCCTCATTCTGAATGTGTTAAAACAGGGTAGACACAGATTGTGTGTGCTTGACTGGCCTCCCTTCAGTCCAGGTCTTTCTCCTACAGAAAATGTATAGAGTTTCATAAAGAGGAGAATCAACAGCCACCACGGACTGTTGAGCAGCTGTCTTGTATCAAGCAATAAAAGGCAAAAATTCCACTTGCAGAACTGCAACAATTAGCCTTCTCAGTCCCTAAACAATTAAAGAGTGTAATAAAGGGAAAAGTTATATAGAACAGTGATGAACACACCTCCATTCCAACTTTTTTGAGTCTTGCAGAAGTCAAATTCTAAATTCGTTTATATTTACAAAATACATTTATGTATGGGGGGAGCTAGACTTCCGTGATGTAGTTCCTGTTTGCCGAATTGTTTGACCGCGAGTTTCTGCCTGTGTTGGCATCTAAACGCTAGTTTTTCTTCTTCTACTTTTAGCCTACAATTTTAGGCATATATTTTATCTTTTTGTACCTTTTTGCTACTTTTTGCACTTTGTTTTTTCTCACGAGGATCGTGTTTCTCCATCGGAAGAGAAATACGAGTGGAGTCCTTATTCAAGTACATTCTATCACTATGGCTACCAGACAGCTCATTCGGTGCGTCGGGTGCAGCATGTTTAGTTATTCTTTCTTCCATCTTTAGTGATAACTTTACTTGTATTAAGTGTACTTTAGTTAGCTCTCTGACGGAGAAGATTGCAGCGACCTCACAGCGGGGCAATTGGGTGACGGCTCAGCGACATACAAATCGCAGAGCCTTTAAGGCTCGCCCACCAGAGCACCACTTCTCTCCAGTTCACGTGTCCAACAGGTTTGCTTTCCTCAGTGAAGCACCTGCTGAGAAACCTGAAAGAGCTCTAGTTATAGGAGACTCTATCTTAAGGCACGTGAAGTTAGCCAGGCCTTTAGGGGCACCAGCAGCTTTAGTGAGGTGTATCCCGGGAGCCAGGGGGCCGGACTTAGCAGGTAATCTCAGGGTCCTAGGCAAGCATAGGTATTCAAAGATAGTTTTCCACGTAGGAGCTAATGATATTCGCCTTCAGCAGAGCGAGGTAACTAAGAATAAGGTTAGTGAGGTGTATAAATTAGTGAAGGTGATGTCCGATGCCGTAATATGCTCTGGCCCTGTACCAATGTCTGCTAGCTGCATAGAGTCGTCACCAAGGTTAGAATATATTCAGACCGTGTCTGTCCCCCGAGCTAAACAAAAACTACTAAATAAAAATACTCAAAGAGTCTGTTTTAGTAACTTAATCAACATAACATTTGATCAGACCGAATGTAAAACCAGCACCTTTGATCTAAAGTTAGGACTATTAAAAATTAGATCTCTTACTTCCAAAACCCTTATTGTCAATGATATTATCACTGATCAGGAGTTTGATATACCTTGTCTAAGAGAAAAATGGATTAAAAAAAATGAGTACATAGCATAAAATGAGGTGTGTGTCCCTCCATATAGTTATATACACCAGGCTCATCCGTCTGGCAGAGGAGGAGGCATTGCAGTTATTTATAATAATAATCTTAGTGTCACACACAAACCTGGTTTAAATTTAAAACTTTTGAAGTTCTTTTTTCAAACATAGTACATGTATCCACAAAAAATAAACCTACCCAGTCGATTCCACTAATAATCATCTACAGACCCCCAGGCCCTTACTCTGAATTCCTCAATAAATTTGCAAATTTTATCACAAACTTAGCTGTCTCATCAGACAAAGCTTTAATTATCTGAGACTTTAATATTCACCTTGATAACCTAAATGACCCTCTGAGAACAGGGTTCATGTCTATTCTAGATTCAGTAGGGCTTAAACAGAACCTCACTGAACCCACTCACAATGGTGGCCACACGCTATATTGAATACTAACTCTCTGTTTAAATATAAAAAACATAGTTGTAGTCCCACAGTCTGAGGCGATCTCAGATCATTATTTTATTTCATTCAAACTGCACCTTAGTAATGGCCCACGCACTTTGCCACGCTATCACGTCAAGCGCACATTCACATCATCTACAGCTCAGAATTTTATCAGTAATCTCCCAGAGCTTTCAACACTGATTGGATCACCGTCAGATCCCTTAGAACTCGATCAGGTCACTGAATACTTTGAGTCAACATTCTGCTGCACCTTAGATAATGTAGCTCCTTTTAAGAGAAAATTAATCAGAGAAAAAAAACTTGCACCCTGGTTTAATAACACGCGCCTTGAAACAAACCTCACGAAAATTAGAATGTAATTGTCGTCAAACAAATTTAATTGTATTCAAAATAGCATGGAAAGAGAGTCTGCTGAGTTACAAAAAACCCCTCTGTGCCGCTAGAACAACTTATCTGTCCACACAGAAGATGAGAAAAATAACCCAAGATTAGCAAAATTAACCAGGAATAGGGTTAGTACAGGAACAGACATAGCATCAATACATAGCAGCAATGACTTCATGATCTTTTTTAATGATAAAATCCAAAATATTAGACACAAAATTCAGTCCAAAAATTCAAATCCAGACAGTTTGATACTTAACTCTTCAGAAAATTCAATTCTATCAGATCAACGATTACATTGTTTTTCTCCCCTTCAAGAAAAAGAACTCATCTCACTACTTTCTTCCTGAAATTCATCAACTTGCATCCTAGACCCCCTACCTACACACTTTTTAAAACAAATGCTATCTAAAGTAATGGAACCCTTAATGAGAATAAAAAATTCCTCCCTCAGTATTGGCTATGTACCTGAAATCTTTAAGCTAGCAGTTGTTAAACCCTTGCTAAAAAAAAACAGACCTCGACCCCTGCCAGCTTTATAACTACAACCCAATATCAAACCTCCCTTTTATTTAAAAAATACTAGAAAAGGCTGTAGCACAGCAGTTATGCTCTTTTCTACATAGGAACAACATTCATGAAATGTTCCATCCAGGTTTTTTTAATCCTCATCATAGTACAGAGACAGCACTGGTAAAGGTGGTAAGTGACCTTTTACTTACATCTGATCAGGGCTATGTCTCCTTACTTGTGCTACTCGACCGTAGTGCAGCCTTTGATACCATTGATCACACCATCCTCCTTGACATACTAGAAAATGTTGTTGAAATTACCTTTGGGTAATATCATTCAGAAACATGAAGTAAACTTCCATTGCCACACTGACAACACACTGTTATATGTTTCTGCACAGCCTGGTGAAAAACACCAACTTATTGTAATTGAGGAATGTGTAAATGACATTAAACAGTGGATGCTTCTAAACTTCCTACTACTCAACTCTGATAAAACAG